>QRFB01010506.1:3907-29231 GCA_008931105.1 Oenanthe javanica
AGATATATATTACGTATTAATATTCCAAGGACATTTATTATTCTTTCAATTTATGACGCAGTAAATAAAGACATAATAAATATTAATTAAATAATCACATAAAACATAATCCTTAATTGTTTTTAATAAAATATTAAAAGTATTGTCTCTAGGACACCAATACTAACAAATTGTAGGTATAATAATCAGATAAAGATAGAAGTGACCAATTGCAAAATTTGAATCATCACATACCACATACCCAGTATATCTCATTTATAGCAGGGTCTGGGGAGGGTAACATGTACACAGATCATGCCCCTATTTTAAAAGAAAAATGAGGTTATTTCCGTAAAGACCACGGACTTAGTGCATAATTATATATCAAATGCATACATACGAGAAAATCTTAGTTTCAATTTTTAATAATATATTTAATTACATAATTTGTAAAATGATCATTTTCTGCATGTGGGACTTACATATGACTATTGAAAATGAAAAAAAGATTCCTTAATAAGCGAATATGATAAAATTACATGCATAATCGTATTTTTCTTCGATTTCAATGCAGCCTATTGAAAATGAATGCATCGACATTGCTTTTTCCTCTCCCGTGATTGTAATCAGATTTGATAATATTCTTTCATAGCGGTTGAGCAAAAACTTTGATCCCTTCCTCCATAATGTTGATGATTTTTTGTCTGGATGACGGTTAGTTTGCCTCCACGGACGATTATATCATCTCCCTCGCATGTATTTTGCAGAGAAACGGAGTATCATACTTGTTGATATCCATAATTGAATAATTTATTGTAACAGTCCGCACTTTTCGGGCTATTAATCTTACAAAATCTGAAATACGAGACAATTTATTAATACAAACTCGATTACAGAGGTAACTATTACAAAGGCGCAGCCAACCATGACAAGTCCACAACCATTCTATTCTGAATCTAAGATACTCGAAATCCAATGCATTTCATCTTCCTCTTACACAAACCTGAAATATTGAAAGAATGAGTTGCGAAACCGAACTAGCAACTTCCGTCTAACGGCTCAAAATAATATTTTATCTTTTCAAAAACACCACTTAAACATGTATCACATAATGTTTATCACATGGTTGCACATAATATAATCGATACAATTATCATAAAGATTTCAGATAAGCAATTAATGCACATCAATAGGTTCTAAAAGTCACATAAAAAGAAATTTTATTCAATAACTAAATCTTAATAAAGTATTCATATTCGTATTCCCACAGTTCTAAGTCACAGTCACACTATAGCAGTGACACGATTCTATAATTCGATGGTTCTATGGGGTCAGTTTACGTCCCTTATCAAGCGAAACCGAATTTTGACAAGGTATCGATTTATTCCGGAACGTGCGTAAACTAGTTCTATGTGTCACACTATTCAGTGACCAGATTCTATGATTCGATACGTAACTAAAACCGGGGATTTCTGAAAACTCTTTTTTTAATAATCACATGTCAATATACTATATACGATATTCGAAACAAATAGTTGATGACAAATAATCCAACAACACAAAACACATTTCATAATAATACGGAGCAACGAAAAGTACTTACATAATAATACGGAGCAACAGATAGTTACTTACCTCAACCATGCAAACAAAGAATTTACAATATCCTTAAACATATATTCAATCCTTAGCACCCAATCAAAAATATGACATCTCAAATTTTGAATTTCTTCGTAACTCCAATTCTGTCAAGATCTATATTTTACGTTTTTGATCCTCGAAACAAAGTTTTCTCAGAAAACTTAAAATATGGAAGTCGTAGAGAACGAAAAGATCTTTCCGAAAAGTCTAAAATGAACGAATTCTGACTTACGATGGATTTGTTACGAATTTTACAAGATAACTGAATTGTGTTTGAGAAAATCCTACAAATTTTAATATAAAAAAAAAAATGAGGAAAAAGAATCAAGATTTGTGTCGAGAGATTTATAACTATTTAGTCATGGTTACTCGAATAGAATATAAAAGAATAAGGAGATCTCAATTAATATATAGAGTTTTAAAATCCTACAGCAAAACCTATTATGATTCAAATCCGACTCATATCACAAAATTCATTATTCTATTTTAATTCTAATTTCTAATCTCTATCAAATTTTAATCCCTTTTTATTATTATCTATTTTATTATTCTAAAAAAAAAAGGATATTACATCTACGTACAACCTTCATTAAAGGGACAAATAAACACTGGTATCCAAATTTAGGACAAAATAATCAATTTTATCACCTAAAATCAATTATAAATGAATAAAAAGAAGGTTACTATAAAAAATGATAAATTATTAATTCAAAAATAAATTAATATTTTAAAAATATATCATTAATTCCAATTAACATATATTTAATTTTTATAAATTAATAAAAATTTCAATCTAAAATTATTAATTAATTCATAAAAAATTAACTGTATCTTACCCAATAATGTATATCTAATCTTAATCCTAATAAATTAATAAAATTTAACCATTAATTTTTAATTTTTTTTTTAAACGCACAAAAGGGTTTAGGGCTTTAGTGTTCTTATTGATTTACCCCCATTTCATCCATCCAATTCCAGGTACCCCCTCCTCCTATACACACACGTTGTGTATAAATTTATATGTATGTCTTTATTTATGTTGTGTGTGTATACTTGTTGATTATTGTACTAGTATGTGTGTTTTTATGTAGTGTTTGCTTAAATGGCAAGAACCCATTCTGCAACTAAGTTAATTCGTCTCTGTTGTTCAAAATCTTTTATTTTTAGGGCTTCTTTTAGTGTTCCCTCAAATTATTCACACTGTTTTTGTTATAATTGTCGATTTTATTCGGGTTTTGATCCCCCAAGATTCCATCTTTTTCAACTTACAAAGTTTAATGATTTGCCTTTTTATGCAAAGTTGGGGTGGAATTTATTGAAAAGGCAACCCTTTTCGTCTGCGTCTGATTTGGATGTGGGTAGTGGTGTTGAATTGGAGTGTAATGTGTTGAAAAAGGAACCCGTTTCGTCGTCAGGTGGGAATGATAAGTCTCATTATGATTTGGAGGTTGAATTAGAGTGTAATGGTACGGCAAGTGTGGGGGTTGGGAATGTTGTGTTTCGTGATCCTGTGGAAATTTATAAGGAACTTGGGGATGCTTCGAAGAGTTATAAGCAGACCCAGGAGGAATCGGTTACATTGAGATATTTAAGTGTTTTTCAAGGTATGGGTGGGCTTCTAATCAGGCTCTTGCTGTGTATATTTCGTCTACATTTTTCCCTTCTGCAGCACACAAGTTTCGTTGTTTTTTCCTTAAGAGGTGTCAAGGTGATGTTGTTAAGTACTTGGTTTCGTTGGGTCCTGGTAATGGGGCAGAGAGGTTTCTATTTCCAATTTTTGTTGAGTATTGTTTGGAAGAGTTTCCTAAAGTGATCAAGCAATTTAAGGGTTTGATTGAGTATGCGGACTTAACTAAACCTCACACTTGGTTTCCGTTTGCACGAGCAATGAAACGCAAGATTGTCTACCATTGTGGTCCGACTAATAATGGTAAAACATATAATGCTTTGCAAAGGTTTATGGAAGCAAACAAGGGAATTTATTGTAGTCCTCTTAGGCTCCTAGCTATGGAAGTTTTTGATAAGGTCAATGCTGCGGGGGTTTATTGCAGCCTTATAAATGATGAAGAAAAGAAGAAGGTTCCATTTTCAAGTCACGTTGCTTGTACTGTTGAAATGGCTTTGACTGAGGAATTGTGTGATGTGGCTGTTATTGATGAAGTTCAAATGATGGCTGATTCCCATAGCGGTTATGAATGGACAAGGGCCTTCCTTGGATTGAAGGCTGACGAGATTCACCTGTGTGGTGATCCGAGTGTGGTGAATATTGTTCGAAAGATTTGTAGTGAAACTGGTGATGAACTTGTTGAGCACAGTTATGAGAGGTTCAAGAAGTTGGTGGTTGAAGCCAAGACCCTTTTAGGAGATCTCAGGAATGTGAGGTCTGGAGATTGTGTTGTTGCATTTTCCAGGAAGGAGATATTTGAGGTGAAATTGGCAATTGAGAAGTACACAAAACACCGCTATTGTGTTATTTATGGTGCATTGCCACCAGAGACTCGGAGGATGCAGGCCAACTTATTTAATGACGAAGATAATGAATACGACATCCTGGTTGCTAGTCATGCTGTAGGAATGGGTTTGAATCTTAATATTAGAAGGGTTGTCTTTTACACTCTCTCAAAGTAAAATGGCGAAAAAAACGTGGCTGTTACAGCCTCTCAAGTTAAACAGATAGCTGGAAGAGCCGGTCGAAGAGGAAGTCACTATCCGGATGGGTTGACAACAACTTTGCAGTTAGAAGATTTGCGCTATCTAATAAGATGCTTGCAAAAAACTTTTGATGTAGTTAAAAAAGTGGGCCCTTTTCCTTTCTTTGAGCAGGTTGAACTGTTCGCTGGGCAACTGCCAAAGATCACTTTTGCCAAACTACTTGAAAATTTTAGTGAATCTTGTCGAATGGATGGATCATACTTTTTGTGTAATCATACCAACATAAAAATAGTTGCTAATATGCTGGAGAAGGTTCAGGGAATATCTCTCGGAGATCGTTTTAACTTTTGCTTTGCCCCAGTGAATATACGAGATCCCAAAGCCAGGTTCCATCTTTTACGATATGCTTCATTATTTGCCAAAAACTTCCCTATTGGCGTAGCAATGGGCATGCCAAAGTGCTCTGCTTGCAGTGACACAGAGCTATTGGATCTTGAGACTAAGCATCAGGTGTTGTCCATGTATTTATGGTTGTCTAACCATTTCAACCGGGGAAAAATTCCACATGTAAAGAAGGCACAGGACATAACTGATATTGATGATTTACTAGGTCAGTCATTGTTAAATGCTTCCTGGAATCCAGGGAAGTCAAAGCCTCAAGAAAAGGAAGAAAATAAATATGGTTACAAGAGGCCAATGTCATTGGTTATGTCAAAAAAAAAAAAAAGTAAGTTCTACATTTGCAGTCACAGTTTTGTCTTTTACTTGCCCTGATAAATTAAGTACATGTTCTTTGCTCGCTATCAATGCAATTTCATGTCGATGGTAGTTATATTTTTCTGTTTTTTGCCTCCTTTTACTGTTATATATGTGTATAAATTTACCATTACCTTTCCTTTCCAGTGTTGGTATTGTAACATGTGTTGCTTTTGTTATTACATAATTTGTTAAACTTATTCTTTTACTTTTTAGCACCTTCTTCATGAAACGATTATATAACAATTAACCCTGTATCACTTGGTAAAGATAGATAAGTGAACATAGTTCTATGTTGCTGTAGTTTATTTTGTCTCATAGATCAGGAAATATAGCGGGTTAACCAGTTCTCAGGGATTATCAAGTATTCAAGTTCAAACATTCCTATGCTATAGACTATTAGTTGGGTAATTCCGTTGTATCCCTAAAATACTCTGGCTCTTCATTTAATTGATTACTGTTAGCACTAATCCATTTTCATATTTTAAAACTCCAAATTTCGCTCCAAGCCTCCAATTTCTATATCTTTATTATCATTAAAGAGTTTTCTGGCAGAGTTACGACAAAACTTCGAGTTCTTTTCCAAACTATTTTCTTAGTTTAAAGGAAGTTGAGGCAATGATGTAAAATTGGATGGTCAATTGTAGGTTTGTTTAAAACATTTGAACCAAGAGAAATTCCAGGGTTTCTCCAGTCTTCTAAATTTACCATTTCAGCCTACAAGTGTGAGAGACAGCAATCACACCAGGGGATAATCAGGCTGAGTCTTCCAAATCCTGCTCATGTTGCCTATGGAAGGAGTAGGCATGGCTATCAGAGACCAATTTATGGGCATCCAGAAAGAGAGGAATAGTATGAAACTGCTAGAAGCTATATGAAGACTTAATGCAACTTTATTTCTCCTCTCTCTTATTGAATAAAAGCATATGCCATTGAGTGGATTGAGGGATTGTGATTAATATGCCTCGAGGGTTACCATAGATATAGTCACATAGGTTAAGACCGTTAAGACCTTCAAGCTCCTCGAGCAACTTCATGTGTTGGAAATTTATTATGATAAGTCTGAATAATGGGGGCAAGGGAAGGATGCTATATGCATGAGAATATTCCAACCTTGTTTGAAAAATACTTTACTGAAAATTCCACTGAGATTTTAAATTGAAAATGAGTAAAATGCTTTTTGAGCCTCACAATTAAGGAAGCTTATAAGCTAGCCAAATTATGTGACAGCCCTTTTCCTTTTCTCCAGAGCACAAGATGCAGGCTTAAGTGTCTAGTAGTGCAAGGTGGTCACGGTAGTAGCCAAAATTCATTAGCAGTAACTCTGGTGTAGATCAAGAGTTAGGAGTCATTCATATGCATCCTTAGAAGTCTAACACTCTAACTTCTTCTGAAAAAAGAAATAATATATCCCAACATTGGTATCACCATCAAAGACCTCCAATCTACTCGGCAAGTTTTATCTTTCCAGTCCTACTTACCTTGTCGCTGACTCTATCGAATTATTCCTTTCAACTGCCACCCCCCTCCCCTCCTGTTTCTATCTGTCTTGACTGTAATAATTTACAACTCAAAATAAAAAAATACAGTTGCTGATATTTACAACTTAGCAAAATTTCACCTATCTTCAGTTATATGTAGTACATAATAGAGTTAAGAATTTTGAGCTTAGTCTTATATCCAATAGTGATGTTACTTGGACTCGGTTGGAATAGATACGTGTCCAAGTGTCCGACTTGGCAATATCCAAGTGTCCAGTGCCCATACCCATGTTCGAGTGTCTGTCTATATTGAGATAAAATTGAAGTCATGATAACAGAGTCCAATAGACCAATAGTAATCTGCTTGGAATTTAGAAACATTCCCCTGTTATGGTGATGGATGTTTATTTGCAAACCCTATGTCAACACTTACAACTCCTGATTTTATTGTATGTTTAACTTTCTCATATATATTCTTTTCTTCGGCTTTAATCCAAAGGGACAATCCCCACTACACCTAAGCTGAACATGTCTTTTAGCCATTGTTGTTGCATACACCTAGATGAAGTCTGATATTATTATTATTTTTTTCCAGGAAAAGACATGAAATGCACTCGGAATCTCAGGATAATGTAGGTGCTTAGTGCTATTAAGAATGTGTAGTTGTCATGAGGACCTGTGAAGATTCAAAATACTTATGCAGAGGTCTCAATAGTCATGATATTAAAGTGAAGTACCAACTGTAACAACCCGACTTTTCGGACCATTATCTAATAGCGGAATATTCAAAACAATTCTAAATATTAATAAACTGCAATAAGAAAACGTCTGATAATCCTGTTAAACATAAATGTCTAAATTTTTGAAATGAAAATACTGAGAAGTCAAAAATCAACTAGAACAAGCCCTCATAATGATCTAGACAGACTGAAACTAAAGTCTGGGTAGCACTCATCACTTGCTTGAAATTTTATGAATTGGATTTTGAAAGTGGATCAGGTCTAGGTTCTGGAGTGGATTAATGTGGGGATGTTGCTTACTTTCATGTTTTTAATGAAGATTAATCAACTATATTACCACCAATGTATTCCAGGCAGGTCTGGATCATTCTTTTGTATGTAATGGAAAAGGTCAGGTTTGGATCACTCTCCTCTGGACGAGGGCCCATTTGCGCCTCGCAGTTGTAAAAGTTACAGCCTCAAGATCGTGTTTGTTTGTGGTTCTCTCTCAAAAAAAATCCTTTATGCATGATTAAGTTTCAATCTCTCAAGGTTTGCAATTTCCAATTAAAAATCGACACTTTTGTAATTATCTGGTTTGATTGTACTTGGCAACATTACTTGATTAAAAATTGACATTTTTTTNGGCAGGTCTGGATCACTCTCCTCTGGACGAGGGCCCATTTGCGCCTCGCAGTTGTAAAAGTTACAGCCTCAAGATCGTGTTTGTTTGTGGTTCTCTCTCAAAAAAAATCCTTTATGCATGATTAAGTTTCAATCTCTCAAGGTTTGCAATTTCCAATTAAAAATCGACACTTTTGTAATTATCTGGTTTGATTGTACTTGGCAACATTACTTGATTAAAAATTGACATTTTTTTTAATTATCTTGTTTGTTTATACTTCACACCAATCCTTGACTGTGATCTTCCATTGACCCAGGACTTCGTTATCTTTCTTGCAATTAATTTCGAGCTACATTGCCTTGATTCAGTTCAGGACTGTATGTCGCTGTTACTCATATATTAGCTAATTTGGTCACACGCTTATTTGCTATGTCTAGCGTGCATAGGCTATATCTCTTAAAATTTGAAGATCTGCAGTATAATGATGCTATCTATATCATTGGCCAGCATTAAGATTAGCAGAAGAGACTTAAAAGATATTGTGCTAACAAATTAACACTAAAATTATATCGTGTGGTTGCTTTTCAGGTTTCAGTATGCTTTGGGGGAGGCGTGTCATACAATTAGTACCGCTGGATACAAGCGTTTCTCTGTGCTTCAATCATACCTTTGTATACTATTTGCCAATGATTACTGTAATAGTTACAAACCTGTATTTCCTGGGGAAAAAAANGTGCTTCAATCACACCTTTGTATACTATTTGCCAATGATTACTGTAATAGTTACAAACCTGTATTTCCTGGAAAAAAAACTTCTAAGAATCCGTTGATCTTCACCGAGAAGAGATACAGTCCGATCCATGAAATAAATAAAGGTGGGAATTGCATATTTTCTATAGCGACAAATAGAAAATTCTAGTTAAGGGTATGAAAAGCTTTAGCAATGTCGAGTTTTATAACATAGGAAGGAGGCCTGGATTTAAAGTGATAATCTCTACACAACGCTTATGCCAAAATAGCCAAAATAATGTTATTGCCTAGGCGTCTTTGATGAACATAAGCAGACTGACAAGATGAAATGATTGACGGCATAACTATGTTCATTCTATCTGCTAATGGTTTTGTAATGCACTTATAAATAGTGTTGCAGCATGCAATTGGTCTGGGGGAGTCCTAAGCGATGATGCGAGTCTAATGATTGGCTAAGCTATGATGAAACAGTTGCATATTTGAAAAACGGATTTAAGATGAAAGGTTTGGATAATATTACATTCTTACTTAAATTTCAAATTGAACGCACTTATAAAAAGAAATCTTTATTCACTTGATGCTTGTTTGGTTAACTTTCATTTATTGACGAACTTCAAATATTCAAGAAATTTTATTTTATAATGTTTGGTTAACACTTGTATATGAAGTAAAATTACTCAAGAAAGTTATAATTCTCACAAAATGTGAGAAGTTGCTTACCCACTGTCCCTTAATGACTTCTACTTTTTAAGAAGTGCAAATACCTACCTCTCAATTAAACAAAAATTTACATTTCCAAGGAATTTGATATAAGAATTAAATACCCGTGAATTATAATTTTCATAAGAAATGAATAGCCATGATCAACCAAACAATCTCCTAGTCATCAAAGTGGTTCATTATGGATAAATATTATATTAATTTTAAATTAATGTTTCAAATATATTCATTCTTCCTCAACCACTCAACCAAACACATAAAATTAAAAATGATAACTCAGCTTACCCATATCGCAAACCAAACGACCCTTTATATATTATTACACACTACCATTCTTGGATCTCGACAAATAATTGTGTTAATATCAGTATTCTAAAAATCGGTTTCGGATAGGCGGGAGAGTGCTTGGCGAAAAATTAAGCATTTTTTAAAAAAAAATCGGCATTAAGCAATCAGAATTTGGCATTTTTATGAAAATCAGTCAAAATCGATATTAAACGGTCAAAATCAGTATTAAGTTGTATAAATCAGTCAAATCAATATTAGACAATACAAATCGGTCAAAATTTAAATTTTTTTAAAAAAATTTATATGTATATATAGATTATATTTAATTATTAATATTAAAATTATTATTTAAAATATTAACAATGATTTTTTATAATTAATATATATGCAAGTAATTTTAAAAAATTACACTATAGTTAATATAATTAAAAAAATTAAAAAATAATATTCAAATACATCCAATTAATATCCCGATTAATCATTCTCATTAATTCTCGATTTACTAATTAATTGATTTACCCCGCCCCAACCACCCGACACGCCTGGTTAATATTTCAAATTTTTAACAGGTAACTAACTTCTTAGTATCAACTATCACTCTATACAAATACTAAGCAAAATTATCACCTAAAAGGCTGAATAGTACAATCAACTTAGAAACTATAAAATGATTTAAGGAAAAAATTGAATAGTACAATAATCCTAAAACTGGATAATTAACTTTTCATACATACATTCATGGGAAATACTACTTTGTCCTCGTTTACATTCTCGATGATGCATGCATTTTAAGTTATGGAAGAGATTTGTTTGCATAATAAATCAGACAAGACAACCAATTGCATTGCTAAGAAATAAATATTACTGGAAGTGTACACAATTCCCCTCACTTCAAAAAGTTACCCCCAAAGAAGCTGTCAGGTAATGTTCTAAATCAGACGGGAGAACAAGTATGCATATGGTTGCAACGGAAGGATGATTTCCTGATCTTGTAGCTTGTGGAAAGGGTTATAGAATTTTAAGTCTTGAAAACCAATTGTGAAGCTTATCATAAGAAGAATCGTCTTCTGCTGGTATCCATTTCAGGCTGTTTTGAGCAAGTAGGGAAAACAAGAACATTTAGAAGATGGCTAATTATATTCTAATATTATGTTATTAACAACCTATATCAACGTATTAATTGAGATGCGAGAGAGCAGTCGCAGTGAGTAAATTACCTTATGAACCCACTCATATTCCCCCCCTTTGGTGTCGAACGTCCCATGCTGCAGACTTCTCAACTTTAAAATAAAACGAGGCCCGCACTCCTGCAAGTATAAAGTATATATAAGAGTGCATTTGCATGGCCCATACAGGCGTTTGCAGTCCAATGGAATACCAAAAAATTAAAATTACTCGTATATAGCAAGAGGCTGATTCCTGATATCAGAGCTCAACAGAGACGGTGATATCTTTCTTATAATTTCATATTATGAAAAGGTGAAACTGACCACAAAATGTGTCATCTAACTCAGAACAGTATGTACAATATAGGCAAAATGTGAAGCATACCTGTAGCCTGGCAATTACCCTGTCCTTAGAGACGCCCTCAACCTTACTGTCCTTGTTCTTTGTAATTTTTGAGTCGGTCTGTTTATCTTCTTTGTTTTCAAATATATAACTTCACATGATAAAAATGGTAACTATTAGAAATCATAAGAACACCTAGTGCAATGTAAACGATATATCATTTTGTCAAAGACACACACCGATGATGCCTGAAGAATATAAAATCTCTCTGATTGTGGAAGGTTACAACCCGTCGACCACGGAAATTCGGGTCTTGGGGAAAAAGTGATTGTATCAGCCTAGAAAAACACACGAGTTGATAGTGAGAAGAGACAACATAAAATACTTAGCGACACCATTCAGTCCTCTTGCATATTTCAGAAAATAAACATCGGTCAAAATTAAAATCATATTAAGATGCAGGGTAGAGTTGACGAATGATTGCACTCATTAGAAAGCTACCTTCCAATGCGGTGACCCAGCTGTGTCGTGAAGTTGTTTAATACTAGTTCAGGCTTGTGACTAGTTGGATTTCCATGATTCTGGAAACAATAAACAGAGGTTATTACAAGGTAAAAATTGTTAATGAATTTGACTCCTAATAATGTCTATTTGGATAGCTAACAGATGAAAATGCCTTGAATAAAAGAAAAAGAAAGTTTTGTTCGACTGTTTTCATAGAAACCATTGCAGACGGGTCGGCATGCACTTAAACTAAAGCATCTTTCCTAATGCCTACATCAAGTATTTAAGCTGACCGCTTCAACTAATTACAGAGTTTATGGTAGTAACACTACAAAAGAAAGGACCAGGTATTAAAATTGTCAAGCACAACTAACTACAGCAACAGAAACACCCCACAGTATAAGAACCAACAATATACAGCAAAACGAGATAATTCACAGTTAGAAACAAAAAGGATTTATATCAGAAGACATTGGAACTCTTAACAAGTCAAATTTACTGTAACAGGAAAGAAAAACATACACTAAGATATGTGTTTGTATTTGTCTTAATAATCGTAACAAATAAAGAAACTTCATCTTTGCAACACATGTAAAAAAACTGTTAGTTCATGGATGCCACAAGTCGTCTGCTAGCTAAGAATATGATACCTTAATATCTTTGCGTAAGACCAATTTCGTTAGCTTAAAATGTGCGGTGGGTCCATCAGGCAAGCCAATCACTAGAAGAGCATCTGAGCACAGACAGTATAAAGTTCAGTATTTTCTTTTATAATTTCAGTACAGTATGTTTGCATTACATATAAGGAGAAATACATCATTACATTTGTGACCACTTCAAGTGAGTATGTATTATTTCTTTCAAGTCTAGAGTTAAGATGTCTGAACAATACAAAGCTACAATAATAATTGTTATAACCGTTGTACACAATAATTACAATATAACTACCTCAGAANCTGTTATAACCATCGTACACAATAATTACAATATAACTACCTCAGAACTTAACTGCATCTCAGAATACTAGCATAAACTTTACTTAACATTCCCAAATGAACAGTTTTGCATCTTTATTATCATTATTTATTTAGTTTGGGGGGGGATGAGAAAACACGGTTCTAACAAAAAAATGAATTGCTTTTACATGCCAGAAAAATGTACAAGTAGAGCTGAAAATGGCCAACAAATTTATAATTCAAATCGAATATACAAACCTGGTTCCCTGCGGCTGGTGTGGACAACTATCAGAGAGGTAAAATCCTTCTTTTTTGCATATTCCACAATCTGAAAGATAGTGGTGCGAGTTTTAGCAAAGAAATCACATTTTACCAAAGTAAGATGTGAAACAGAAAAAAGGAAGCACCTTTTTCAAGTCATATGTCCCTCTCTTGTAGTAATGAGTGTTTGGTATGACAGACAGTAGATCAGATATAAATTCTGGTCCCCTCTGCACAGAGAAAAATATTTACCAAGAGACGTGTGTATATCTTCAACTTAGAACGTGGGAGAGAGCTTTGCAATCACCAGCATACAAGGAATGCACATATATATACAGTTGTCAAATCAAAGGAATGAAATGAAAGTATAATAGACAACATACAGTTGAATTGAAACGGCAGGTGGTAATTAATATCTTTGGAATGTGTTCTTGCTTTAAAACAGCACTAAACTCATCAGCATCATTAGCAGCAAACAGCTGCAAATGAACAAGAATATCAGAAGTCATTATTCATTCTTCGACATCTGCAAGATAATGCATCAAGTCAGGAGAAAGCTGACAAAGCAACAAATGGGTCACATACCTCTTCATCATCTGGTCTGCAAATTGTTTCATCAGCTTCCCTTGTATTTTCAATAGTGCGAGGAACTGGTTTTGGCGGAAGCTGCACCCAACAATAACATTTGAGATATACAATATTATTGTAAATAAAATTATTTGTACCCCGGCATATAGGGTCTTTGACAAAGATTATACATGTACATAATAAGAACTAGGTTTATCCTATCGACTGAGAGGTATTGTGCATGTTTGGGTTGGTCTTTCATATTCAATTGTATATTATCACACTTTACTACCTAATCATTTGGATAACTAATTGTAGAACAAAATAGAAACACATTTGGATCAACTGATGGGGAATTCAGGACACAGATAAAGATAGTTCCAAAAATAGACGTGAAAATGACATTGTAACAATAACATGCCAAATTGATACGAAATTTTGTAGCTACGACTGCAACTTCTAGGTATCTTAAACCAGAGCTCATTCGTCGAAATGTAAATATGAACAAAATAATTATCACTGAATATCATCCATATTATTATCTATATAGAAGTCATTAGTAAACTGCACGATCTGTAAAATTTCAACCAGAAGCCTTCTCGAAGAACAAATGGATGACTGCTAAGTTCTTTTACGATTATATGCAGGGTTCGGATAAATACCCAAACCAGATTCCAATATACAGATATAGATTAAAAAAATAATATTGCCATCCATTATTAAAAATATAATGCATGAAAAAAATTGGAGAAAGAAAAAAGAAATTAACCTCTTCACCGAGTTCAAGAGCTCTCTTCTCAAGAGCATCACGAGCTTTGACTTTCTTACGCTTTTCTAGTTTCTTCTGTTCCTTAAGCTTGGCATGAAGGGCTGATCTTTTGTCTTTGTTTTTAATCATTGAGGGAAGCAACTGCTGCCCACTAGTCATCTTTGGCTTCTCATCCTTCTTATAACTATCTTCATCTCCGTCATCATTTTTGCCTTTTCGTTGCTTATAACCCATCTTAATCCCTCTACACAATCACCAAGAAAGCATCAAACCACACCATTCTACACCATCCACAAACAATTCAATCAATATACAAGTACACAGTTATTACAAGCTCAAGTCTTAAAACCGCGATCCCTCTTTTCTAGTCCTAAAAACTCGACCCGAGAAATGCATTCAATCTCACAAACCATAATCAAGTACTCTTCTGTCCAATATATAATCTGCCATTTTACTACGTAAATAAAGATTCTTTTTTACATAATCAGCTTCATTACTATTTACATGAATCTCGAGCAACAAAACACAATCAATCAAGATACATTAAACCCACACACACACACATAATACAATTATCAAAGTATATAATTACTAAGGGCTTTGCCTATAAATTAAATTGAAAGCATGTACAAATACAGAGATTATATAAAGATTCGCATAGAGAGTATAAAATGACAGATTAAAACAAATAAAAAACAATAAAGACGATGAGAGCATATACATACAAATTCTATACGTATAGATTACCTGTGAAGGAGCTGACTCCGGCGGCAGAGAATGTGAGTAACGGGAGTATGAAGAGACCTAAAAAACCTGCTTTTATTCTACTCTCAATTTTACTTTTATAGCCTTCTCTTCCTTGGGGTTGTTTTTTTATTTTTAAAAAATAAAATAAATTATAAGTAGAATAAAATATAATTATAAGGGTTTGTTTAGAATTATTATTAAAATTTGTTGTAATATCAAAAAGAAGTGTTGTCAAAAAAATTAAATAACTATTTAGTAATGTTTTTCTTGAATTGTATAATTTGTTAAATTAATTACTTTTATTATATATATATATATATTAATAATTTCCATGAAATAAATATATTTTTATAATTTTTAGAAATATTTTGTATAACATTCCACGTCAAATTAATAGGGTCTATTTGAGTCTTTTATAAAAATAAACGGATAGGGTACGCATATTGGATTGTTGAGTCCGGTATAAATCAAATTATGGGTTTGGATTGTTATAATAAAAAAAAATTAAAATTTTTTAACTTAGAAAGAAAAATCTTCTATAAATAGTTAGAAAAAAGAATATATATGTTTTGCCAATAACAATATCACCCTGTCAATTAGCTAAACCAAAAACTATATATCAATTATCAAACTGTCAATATATTGCACCTTACATGATCATATCACTGATCTTAGCGTCTCACTAATATGTTGTACTCACGACTTGACAATAGTAATAAAATTGATCAACTATGAAACTATTATCAACTAAGACCCCGTTTAGTATTGTTGTTGAGTAGTTTTTTGTTGAAAAACTGCTAGAAAGGTGTTTGGTAAATTATAAAAACTATTGTGTGAAAAAACGCTTTTATTCTAAAAGCTGCGAGTAAAAACATTTTTCTCATACTTTTGGAAAAAATTGTTTTCATCTTTTACAGGAAGTAGCTATCTGTTTCATCATCAAACATTCCCAAAAATATTATTTTTATATATTATATCTCAAAATATGCATAAATCAAAAAAATTACCAAATAGTCATCTGATTTTCCTGACAACACTTTTTTCACCGGCATTTTTTCTCACAGCACAGCAGTTTTCAACAGTACTCCCAAACGGAGCCTAAAGTAGGAGCAGAAAAACGAAAACATAGAATGCTTCTTTTCTTTCTTCAACAATGTTTGAAAATTACTCTATTAGGGGCGGACCTAAGAGCACCTCCAATGAGTTCCCGTATTCATTCTCGAGACTATCAAAATGGAACTGGTCAGCTGAATAAGTAAAAATCTGCATTGTATAAAACATAATAAAAGTGGGTGGTCCCTCTTTGGAGGGTCGTCCAACTTCCTGCGAATAAAGAGAGTAAATCTAATTAGAGTGAACACGTGAACATACTGATCAAGATATGACTAGGACACTTGGGTAATGTTAATATTAAATTAATTTAAAATGTATTGAAGCTATACATTTTTTGAAAATGTATTGAAGCTATACATCTTTAGTAACGTTAATATTGTAACGACTATATCCGAATGTAACGTTAATATAGTAACGGTAATTTTTTTATAAATACTCATTTCTCATACCTTAATTATAATCTTTACATTCTCACAAAAATATAATTTTTTTAGTAAAAGATGAATCCAAACAATTCCAACAATCCTTCACCTTCAAATTCTCAAAATTCAAATCCTCAATTTTCATACCCATATCCAAATTCCTATTTTTCAAACTCATAAAATTATAATTTTAATCCTCAAAATCTGAATTCTCAATACCAATTTCCACAATCTCAGAATTCTTAATTTCCATTTTTATGTCCTCAAAATTCTCAGTACCAATTTCCATTTCCTCCATTTTCAAATCCACAATTTGAAACCCAACAAACACCCACCAATAGTCAAAATTCTCCATGTTCGCAAGTTCCGGCCTTTGGTAACCCAAATTTTCTTGATTTAAATGATGACTGTGAGGAAACTGGAGATGTTCGAGAAATTACTGGTCAGTGGAAGTGGGTTGAAGACAAACTCTTAGTAAGTGCATGGTTGAATGTGTCAATTGATCCATTGATCGGTACTGATCAAAAAGCTGAAGCATTTTGGGAAAGAATTCATCAATATTGTGAAGAAGATAATCCTGGTGTTATCAAGAGAGGAGCTGTGGCTATGAAAAAAGGTGGAGTCGGATAAACGGTGGTGCTAAAAAATTTGAAGTTTGTTATGAAAAGGCAATCAAGACAATCGGGAGCGGCTCAAACTCGGATACTATAACTGAGAAAGCTCATGAACTTCATTTCACTATATACAAAAAGAAGTCTAACTTTGACAAGCACTGATTTGAACTTTGTAGGCAGCCGAAATGGAGAACTCCTTCAACTACTGAAAGTTCAAAAAGAACTAAATTAAGTAATTCTGGAGCTTACTCATCATTGGGAAATAACGATACACCTACAAATCAGAATGCTGTTGAATCTCCGGTACGTCCTCAAGGTACAAAAGCGGCTAAAAGGAAAGGAAAAGGGAAGACAATAATGGTGGAAGCATCTGATGAGTATGAAGAATTACGAGCTAGTGCTTGCAGAAAATTGAACTTAATGGAAGCATTAAATGAAACTCGTCAAAAGGAAGTCGAGACTCGACAAAGAGAGTTTGAGGCGAAGCAGCAAGAATTGGATTTGCAAGTCATTTTGGCGGATACTACTAAAATGAATGATGCTCAGCGGAAGGCTCGTTCAAAAATGCTTGAGAAAATCATGGCAAGAAACTAGTCGTTGCAACCTAGCGTGTGTCTTTATTTCTTTGTAATCTAGCTGTTGGAAGATAGTGTGTGTCTTTATTTGGTTGTAATCTAGCCGTTGGAAGCTAGTGTGTGTCTTAGAATATATTCCTTTTTACCTTTTATATAAACTACTTGTCTTGATTCATTTAGTTTACTTTCATATGGATCAAAACCCTCACTTTCATATGGATCAAACACCCACATTTGAAACTCTAACTGAAGAATTTATTCATGAGTTCTGTTATGATGATACTGAAGNGAGTTCTGTTATGATGATATTGAAGATGATCGTATTCTCGAACTCTATCATGAAAGGCATGGAAAGAGCTAGTGATCCATGCCTAAAAAAAGTATATTCAGAGATCGTGAAACAGATAATCGACGTTTGGTGAATGATTACTTCTCTGATAATCCAGTATATTATGAGCAAATTTTTTGACGAAGATTTCGTATGGGAAGACATGTTTTTCTTCGTATTGTGGATGCTCTCTCAAATTTTGATCCATACTTTCAACAAAGGGTCGATGCAGTGGGAAGAAAAGGTTTATCACCTTTACAAAAATGCACTGCGGCCATGCGTATGTTGGCTTATGGAGTATCTGCGGACGCTGTTGATGACTATGTTCGTATTGGAGAGACTACTGCGGTTGAATGCTTAAAAACATTTGTCTATAATGTCATTATGATATTTGAGGGTGAATACTTACGAAAGCCAAACTCTAATGACATAGAACGTCTATTACAGATGGGTGAGGTTCGTGGATTTCTTGGTATGATGAGAAGTATTGATTTCATGCACTAGCAATGGAAAAATTGTCCTAAAGCATGGAAGAGAATGTTCATGAGCGGTCACAAATGAGTTGCAACAATTCTACTTGAAGCGGTTGCTTCATCTGATTTATGGATATGGCATGCATTTTTTGGAGTTGCTGGATCAAATAATGACATAAATGTTTTAGATCGGTCACCTGTGTTTGATGAAGTGCTACAAGGTCGTGCTCTAGAGGTAAATTATACTATTAATGGAAACAATTATAATATGAGATACTACTTAACTGATGGAATATATTCTGAATGGGCAACATTTGTTAAAACTATACCACGTCCACAAAGTGAGAAAAGAAAATTATTTTCAAAATATCAAGAAAGCCAGAGAAAAGATATCGAACGAGCGTTTGGTGTACTACAGTCCCGTTTCACAATTGTACGTCGTCCCGCACGCTTTTGGGACAAAACGGATCTTGGGAGAATTATGAGAGCATGCATAATAATACAAAATATGATTGTTGAAGACAGAGAGACACATACGCCACTCAATTTGGTCCCCTACCAACTTATGATGATGCAACAAATGGTTTATCACAACCATATTTAGGTGAAGAACCTCCAATCCAATACGAAACGTATATTCAGAACATTATACAAATGCGTGATAAACGGACACATCGCCAGTTACAAAATGACTTGGTTGAGCATATCTCTCAATTCCATAATAATCGTTAATTTTTCAATTTCGCAATGTTTTAAATTTAAAATTTTCTCGTGTAATGTTTTTAATGTTATATCTTCTCATGTATTATTTTTCAATAATATAATGCAATTTTATTATGATATTTTTCTTTTATTGTAATAATATTTTTAAAAAAATTAATCACTTTAATTTGATTATTAGAATATTAACAATATTTTAAAAGAATTAAAATTGATTTATAAAATATCATTTTATCATAAATATAATATGATAAAAATAAAATGGGTCCTACTTTTAAGTGGGAAATGAGACTAGCATTGGATGGAGTTGACCATTTTTCTTTAAAGTCCACTTAATGTTTATATGACAAGAAAGGATTTCATTTGTAAGTGGAAATGAGACTCCCCATTATAGATGCTCTAAGGGCTGGGCTGTGGTGGGCTGCAGCCTGGTCAATTCACTCATTTATCCAAAATTACTAGTATCTTGAGACTTCATAAGACATCTGGCCCGCTTAGTTTATTACTCTAATAGGCCAACTTTTTAACTTGAATGCAGAAATAGTGAAATAGAATATAAAATTAGAGAAGATTATAATTTGAGTTACGTGAACTTTTTCAATTATTATTAATTAATATATATTATCTTTAAATGTACATTTATCAAAAATGTCTTTAGGACTATATCATAGGTAAACTCTTCTCTGTATAGCAAATTACAAGGATTTTTTTTATTTTATAAAAGTTGTGCAATATTTGATATTTAAATTTATTTAATTTGAATTCAGATTTTGATGGAGGGTCGAGAATAANTATTTTATAAAAGTTGTGTAATATTTGATATTTAAATTTATTTAATTTGAATCGTTGGAGGGTCGAGAATAAATCTAACTAATATTCTATAATTAATTTTTGCATCTATTTTTGAATCTATGTTTTACGTCCTTAAATTTAATTTTCTTTCAAGTCATTGCATTCAATTTTCTCATATTTCTTTTACTATTTTATTTTACTTTTTCTAATTTATAAAATTAAATTTTATTATTAGTTGTTATTAGTTAAGTTTACTTAGTATGTGTAGGCCCTATCAAATTCTAGCGGGCTGTTACAATGTCGGTAGGACTTGTGTTTTTTTCCCGAAATTTGGTGCTTAGTAAGAGTGCGTTCTCAGTTGGTAGCTATTAGTTTTGCCATACACAAAACAAAGGGCTAAATTAACACAATTGATGCGCCATTGTATACCATCTTCAATGCAATCATTTGATAATTTTGTTAATGCAACAAGCATATATATAAGTGTGCATCTCCAAGTCAAAAAGTCACAATACCTGTATTCTCAAGTTAATAAAACAAAAAACACATCATGATCATAAAATACCAGAAGAACAAATAAGACAAAAAATTCAAAGCTCACTTGATTTGTTCATTGATTGCAGATTCACATTCATCATTAAAGCGTTGTCGAGCAATCGAGATATGAGGAGCAACCGGAACAATAAAAGCCTCATTCTTCACCTCTTCAAATGGTTGGAACACTAAACCACTTATTGGTAAGTTATTATCACTATCAGTATCAACAGAACTCGAAGTCGAAACCGAAACCGAAACCGAAACCCCAACTCTTTTTCTTGGAAAAAGATTCACTGCAGTGATGAAATGAGCAGTGGAAGACATCAAACTAGTAGATGATAAAGATTTAGAATTTGAAGTAAAAGGGGTTCCAAGATTTGCACCTTCAATAGCACAAAATGAAGCAGAAGAAAACATTGTTAATGAATATGTGTGAACGATTAAATCAAGATTGAAGAAGAATATTTATGGGGTGTGCAGTTTGAGATGAGAGTGNGCAGATTGAGATGAGAGTGTGTAGAAATTTATATTAGTAGGAGAGTGGGAAAAAGAAAGTTCTTGATATTGAGGTGACATTTTGGGCCATTGGATGATGTGAAACGTGGACAGTGGTGATTGAATAAACAGATTGGCGTGTGGCCAACCCGTGCCTTATCTTTATTTTAGTGGATATTCGTTCCACGTCGGTGTAAGGTATCTATAAAGATCGGTATGCGTTCACACATGAAAAACTAAATTTATTGCTCCTTTTTGTTTTGTTTTTATTTGTTGCTTCTTTTTGCTTGTAAACACGGTTACAAAAGAAGTCGTCTTTTCCTATTGATCGACCGATAATCGGTAGACGGACGGGTCCCGTTTTCATTAAGCGAAAATCGGGTCAAAGAATATTTGTTTAAAAAATTGGTTAAAAATTGTGTGAGATGGAAAAATTGGTTGAAACGGTTAAAAACTGGTCAATTTTTTTTTTTTAAAATAAAATTTTAAAATAAAATATAATTAATACGGGTTGTATGGTCCTAAATCCTTCATAAATCTCAAATACTCTCATAAATTGCTATTAGTTATATATATATATATATAATGACTATTAGATATAAACTACTTAAATTTTAATGCTTAAGTGGTTTTTTTGTAAATCTTAATATGTAAATAAATATGTACTAACGATATATGGTATTTTTTAAATATAAATTTTATAATAATTTAATGATGTTTAAATGTAATTATATATTATTATTATTATTTAAATTAAATTACTTCCGATTAATTATTATACGGTAGTTTCATCGACTAATTCTGGTCTTTTCTTATAAATCATCTGTTACCTGAAATATTATTACCTCCAATTTACTCTCTATTTAAATTCAGACTCGTGTTGTGTTGTGTGATGATCGAACATTATGATGTATGTACAGAATATGAACAGTTATTTTGATTGTGAATGATGACCGGGAGGGATGAGCATAACCAAATTAAAAACCCAAACTCCATCAAAAATCGTAAAAAATCACACCAAAAGAAACGGAAAAATTAAAAACCAAATCGATTAAAAATCAAACCGATATTTTGATTGCGGTTTAGTTATTAAAATTTTATAAATTGAACCGTCAAATTATTATATATATATATAATTATTTTTTAATATAAATACGTATAATAAATTACATTTTTGTGGCCAAAGTTTGTACCGAGTTTTAAAGTAATGGTTGTTTTTTAAAATTTTCAAATCGGTGGTTAAAGTTGTAATTAAGTTTCAAAATATTGGCTCTAGTTTAAAATTTATAAATCTGTCGTTATTTTCACCGAATTTCAAAAAGGTAGACATGTAGTTGTGTTTTTATAGTTTGACAAATATGAAAAATTAATATGGGTTTAAATGGAAAATAATTTTTAAGTTACAATTTCTTAATAGGCATAATTTTTATAAATTGACAAATAATTTGGGAGCCGTTATTTTCACCGAATTCCAAAAAGGTAGTTGTGTTTTTATAGTTTGACTAATATGAAAAATTAATATGGGTTTAAATGGAAAATAATTTTTAAGTTAGAATTTCTTAATATGCATACTTTTTATAAATTGACAAATAATTTGGGATAGAAGGATTATGTTGAAAATAGTAAGTTAAAATTTAAAAAATATTTTTGATGACTAATAATAATTTTGAAATTTAAAATTTTACAAAGCCCAAAATTCAATAAATTAGCAAGCTCTATAATTTTATTTTATTTTTAATATTTTTAAGCCAAAAAATGTATTCAAACTGAAGGTTGAAAAAGTGTTCTAGTAAAGTTCGAGTGAATTATCGAGTTAAATTTTAATTGATCAATATGAATTAGTTATAATATTACTATGAACAAAACAATTAAATGTCATCAAAATTATTAAAAATAGTTTTAATTTTTTATATTTTTTATTTAACTTATTTTATTAAAACACAATCAACGTTTTAAAATTTGGTAAAAATAACGGCCACAGTTTTGTAAATCTTAAATTTGAGCCAATATTGTGAAATTCAGTTAGTACTTTAGCCTAAACTACGGCCATTATTTTACTACTTAAATATTATACCATACTGTAAATATGTAACATAACAGCAGCGGGCAGCCTGATAGTATTTTCAATTTTGGGCCAGCCCAATTAGCTTATAGGAGTAACACATTACATTCCCGTCTAACAAGTAATATTGTAACAATATGGATTAGAGTTTACAGAGGACAGACTTTGAGACTTGTTTCTACAGCATCATTTTTTGCCGACAAGAGTGTGACAACCGGACCTGGCTCGTTAAATTCGGCCCGAATCAGGCCGGATCAAAACACGCACAACCGGTTTAAATGTTAGTGCCGTTTACGGGTTTAAAATTTAGGAACCATAACTCGAATCGGACTAGTCCGTTGAAAAAAACTGCACANAGTTTAAAATTTATAAATCTGTCGTTATTTTCACCGAATTTCAAAAAGGTAGACATGTAGTTGTGTTTTTATAGTTTGACAAATATGAAAAATTAATATGGGTTTAAATGGAAAATAATTTTTAAGTTACAATTTCTTAATATGCATAATTTTTATAAATTGACAAATAATTTGGGAGCCGTTATTTTCACCGAATTCCAAAAAGGTAGTTGTGTTTTTATAGTTTGACTAATATGAAAAATTAATATGGGTTTAAATGGAAAATAATTTTTAAGTTAGAATTTCTTAATATGCATACTTTTTATAAATTGACAAATAATTTGGGATAGAAGGATTATGTTGAAAATAGTAAGTTAAAATTTAAAAAATATTTTTGATGACTAATAATAATTTTGAAATTTAAAATTTTACAAAGCCCAAAATTCAATAAATTAGCAAGCTCTATAATTTTATTTTATTTTTAATATTTTTAAGCCAAAAAATGTATTCAAACTGAAGGTTGAAAAAGTGTTCTAGTAAAGTTCGAGTGAATTATCGAGTTAAATTTTAATTGATCAATATGAATTAGTTATAATTTTACTATGAACAAAACAATTAAATGTCATCAAAATTATTAAAAATAGTTTTAATTTTTTATATTTTTTATTTAACTTATTTTATTAAAACACAATCAACGTTTTAAAATTTGGTAAAAATAACGGCCACAGTTTTGTAAATCTTAAATTTGAGCCAATATTGTGAAATTCAGTTAGTACTTTAGCCTAAACTACGGCCATTATTTTACTACTTAAATATTATACCATACTGTAAATATGTAACATAACAGCAGCGGGCAGCCTGATAGTATTTTCAATTTTGGGCCAGCCCAATTAGCTTATAGGAGTAACACATTACATTCCCGTCTAACAAGTAATATTGTAACAATATGGATTAGAGTTTACAGAGGACAGACTTTGAGACTTGTTTCTACAGCATCATTTTTTGCCGACAAGAGTGTGACAACCGGACCTGGCTCGTTAAATTCGGCCCGAATCAGGCCGGATCAAAACACGCACAACCGNGAAAAAAAAAAAGATTTTTAAAAAAACATAAATTCGTTAGTTTAAAAAAATTCGTTAACTAGTTTATAGTTTATGTATTTCAGCTTCTCTTTCGACGTACACAAAAATGTCAGCCATCAATCAATACTGTCAACCATCAATGAATAAAAAAAATTGCAAACCCGCGAAGAACCCGCCCGCCCGCCTAAACTGCTGAACCGCCTGAACCCGCCTAACCTGTCCCCACACCAAACCCGCACAACTAACACCAGTGCAAGTCCCGTGCTCCGTTTCTGCGGTTCAAGATCGAGCACGGCACGACTCGTTTTAACTCANTGTCCCCACACCAAACCCGCACAACTAACACCAGTGCAAGTCCCGTGCTCCGTTTCTGCGGTTCAAGATCGAGCACGACACGACTCGTTTTAACTCAGTGCTGACAGACATGACCCGCACAAGTGGCCACCTCTATCCACTGCTATGAAATGTTATGGTGATGAAATGCAAGAGCTAGCTAAAGCACTTGAGTGCAAGACACTAGGATACTTTTCATATAAATCATTGTTGATATTTGATCAACTTAAAAATGTGTTATTTCTTAGAACAATGTCAATATTTGTAGGGGGGGTTGAATACAAATATCAAAACTTTTTATTGTTTTAATATTTATTCTTAGTGTTTGAGAAGTAAGAGAACATGTTTGAACAACGAAGATACTGAAAAATAATTTGAACAAAGAGATTTAAAATTACTGATGGATTGGTTTTTCCATCTGTGTATATTTTTCTAGGTTAAAATAAACCTAGCTTTGTTTTTACAAAGTTAGAAGATAAACCAACTATTCTTACAAAGTGCTCTAAGGCTGAACAGTTG
>QRFB01010507.1:13464-24994 GCA_008931105.1 Oenanthe javanica
TGAGATTTCTTATGACACTTATTAACATGTAGAATCTCACGGCGGGTCTTTCCAGTGTCATGTATTGATACATACACTTATGTTCTTGATTTTAGTATCACCATACATATGACCAATGAGATGTCGCCATCTATCAACAAACATAGTAGTCTTATTGCATTATTTTTGTCCTTAAATAATAATACTTGACTAGGGAATTTTAGGAATAAAATACTATTCATATAATCTCATTTTTAAGTCACATACTTAAAGATATATATTACGTATTAATATTCCAAGGACATTTATTATTCTTTCAATTTTTGACGCAGTAAATAAAGATATAATAAATATTAATTAAATAATCACATAACATAATTTTTTTAAATAAAACATTAAATGTATTGTCTCTAGGACACCAATACTAACATACCACACCTCCAATTACTAAGATTGAACCAGTTGAAGAGGATGGGACTTCTGAGGATGATGGACCAGTGAATCCATCTTTTAGTTATTTTGATCAGGTGTTTCCTCAATCTTGGGAGTCTGCACTAAAGAAATGAATAGATGATAAAGAAACCTTTGCATGTATTTTGAAGATTAATCAGTCTGAGAGACTTAAGGCCTTTCAGAAAAAGTCCTTTCTCCAAGAACATGGTCACTATTCTGGCGAAGAAGATCAGGCACTTCATGGGGATGTTAACATTGAAAGAGAGAATGTTGTTGAACAATTGGCTAATATGGTTAAGGTCATTTCTCATATCCAAACAAAGCTTACAAGTGTGATAATACAACTTCTTTGCTCAGTACTAGGTTTGATAGAATTCACTCCCTTCAATTATCGAAAGAAGTTGCTTTCAAGGATGCTATTGTAGATATCACTGCAAATCAGGCTCAACTTCAAACTATAGTTTCAGGTTTAAACACCAAGGTTGATTTAGTAATTGCAGCCCAAGAAAATATTTCAATTGTCCTTGAACAGATTCTTTTAGCTCTCACTAGTGGTGATGATGTCAAAAAGGGGGAGAAGCAAATTGGTGGTTCCTCCAGGAGACATAAGGATGAGGCTTGCAAGGAAGCTAAAAAGGGAGTTAAAAGGGGAAAATATGATGATGATGAAGTTGGTGATAGTTCTCATGGTCCTAGGCGTCTTGATGGTAGGCAATTAACAAAAGCAATCTGGAGTGGTTAAAACTCAAACACACCAGTCAGGGACTGGACATGGGAAGTCAGAGTCTAAGCCAGACTCTAATAGGCAAAAGAAAAATTCAGACTCTGATGAGGTCAAAGAACCTTCTTATTGGAAATGCAGTCAATCCAATCTACAACTTAGAACAAAAAAGAAGACAGGTCCCGGAGGTCTTGAAGAATCATATATTGAAAGAACAATAACTCTATCCAGGGATCCTCAATCCTTGACAGATAGACAATTTGAGAAGATTACACAAAAATACTTGTAGAAGGTTCTTTGACCTCATCAGAGTCTAGGGGAGTCTTTGAAGATAAAGCCAAAGATATTGCAGATATGATATGGGAAGGAATAAGAATTGCAGAAGGAAACTGTTAGCTAATAATTTGGAATTATATTCCTATTGTAATTTGCTTTCTATTATTAGTTGATAGACAGCTCTCTATATAAACATTCTATGTAACCTAATATTATTGTCGAGTTTTTGAGAGAGCATAGAGATAGAGAGGGTTGCTGTGAAATACACAGAGAAGATTCTAGGGTTTGTGTACACCTTAGGAGAGTTTGTTTTTATACATCAATAAAATAAATAGTTGTTATTCATATCTTTGTGTTTTCATCTTTGTTCTTGATTCAAACTTTTATTACTTATTGAGTTGATTTTAATCAGGCAGAAAAAGCACATAAGTATTCAACCCCCCTTCTACTTGTGCAATTGGGAAAACACACTTTGCATTAGCTTAGAAAACCTTTGACTTAGTTTTTCATTTGTAGACCCAAAAATGATATCATCCACATAAATTTGAACTAGTATGATATCCTCACCATGCTTCTTGTTGAAAATTGTTTTATCAATTGTTCCTCTAGTGAATTAATTTTCTACAAGAAATTTTGACAGAGTGTCATAACATGCTCTAGGGGCTTGTTTGAGTCCATACAATGCTTGATGAGTCTGTAAACAAAATCTGGAAAATTTGGATCCTCAAAACCAGGTGGTTGCTGCACATGTACTTCTTCTTCCAACTCACCATTAAGAAATGCATTTTTGACATCTATTTGATAGACTTTGAAGTTTGAGTGTGCTGCAAATGCTAGAAAGATCTTAATGGCTTCTAGTCTTGCAACATGAGCAAAAGTCTCATCATAGTCAATGCCTTCTTCTTGTGAATAACCTTTTGCAACCAACCTTGCTTTGTTTCTTATCACAATTCCATGTTCATCCATTTTGTTTCCGTAGACCTACTTAGTGTCAATTACCGATCTATCCTTTGGAGGTGGCACTAATTCCCAAATATTATCTTACAAATTGATTCAATTCCTCTTGCATGGAAATTATCCAGTCTGGATCCAACATGGCTTCTTTAACTCTTTTTGGCTCATTTTGAGATAGAAAGCAAGCAAATAAGCATTCATTCATAGTTGCTCTTCTTTTCCTCAAACCTTCATCAGGATTTCCAATGATTTGATCAGTTGTATAAGCTCTATTCCATTTAATTTGATAAGCTATATCTCTATTAATTGAACTTATTTCCTCCTGATTAAAGTTGCTTCCATTTGTTACAGACTCTTAAGAAGCTCCCCGTAAGTTGATGCTAGGGTTGTGTGGAGAATTCTCAAGTTAAATATGACTGAAATCTGTTAGTGAGATTACAAAGCTGTGTAAATAGTAATCGTGATAACTCAACACTAGAACATGACAAATAAATAATACTACGCCTACACAGAAATCATGAAGAAATGAAGACAAGGAAGATACAGTGAATCAAGACATTAGAAGAAGTTTTGAAGTCTACTACATGTCATTGAGAGAAGTACATTAATATGTTCACGCCTCAATGAAGAATAATGGTTGAAGACTTTTAGGGTTTCAGAAGTGTTGGAGATTTAGGTTAGAAGTGCCACTAGAAGATTTCAGTGTAAAGGCATTGATTGAAGATAGAGAGTGTTCGAAGCATAAGAATCTAGAAGGGTGAAGACAAAGGTTAAAGAAGACAACTATAGTCTTGAAGTTATACTCACTGAAAGGAGTTCATTTATATGTTCAAACGTCAGTGAAGAACAGATAATGAAGTATTCAAGATTGTGGTAATAATGGAGATGTCGAAGTACCAGAAAAGATTCTAGTAGAAGTACTATGTTTATCAACTGTTAGTGTTCGAAGCAATGCAACAGTCCAAGGTTAATCAGCTAAAATAGAATAGAAGTCAAGGGAATTCAATTCTGTGTTAGTCATTTGTGAACCAGAACAGTGCACTAAGCGTCAGCACAACAAGGAGATAATTACCTTGATTTATTAGAAGAAAATCAGTTGATCAAGCTAGAAGAGTGAAAACCAAGTGGTAAATACTTCAAGCATTTCAAGAAATTGTTTAACGCAAATATTACTACATTTGGTTGCTCTTGTACTCTTGAAGCACTCTAGAGGCGCAATAAAAGAGTTGAAGGCACACCAAACATATCTTTCAAGGTGCAAGGAAAGTTTGTAAAATAATTTAAGTGGTTTGTGGCGCCTGCACTAGGAACTCAGTGTGCCGGCGCAACAAAACAACAGGCGCAACTAGAATAAAAGGTGCAACAAAATTTCCAAGTGCAGGTGCAACAAAAGTGAGTAAAGGCACAATGAAACATTTGTCTTAGTTTCTAAGACATTTGTGGCGCCTATACAAGGGAACAAGTGTATTGGCGCAACAAAACAAACTCCCTTGGCACAACAAAGTTCCAAGGCTCAACAAAAGCATTTCGTGGCACCTACACACTGTAGTCCCTCTACAAGCACAACAAAGGACTTAAGCATTGTGAAGCAAATCAATTTTAATTGATTTGAAAAGTCTACACTACATAAACAAAATGACTGGTTCATTTTGATTCGTGGATTTGTGGAGACACACAACCAACCAGAGAGATATAGAGAGATATTTTGAAGCTGGAGAAGAAGAAGTCACAAAGTCATACATATATATTCTTCACCGGAGTTTTATATTTTAGCCGGTTCATTATGTTGTAAATACAATGGGCTATTGTAAAACACTCTATGGTAGCTTGATTCCGTTAGTACAAACACATAGCCAAATATTGTATAGGGATTAAGCTATATCTCTTTGTAGAAGCAAAGAACTAATTTGTTCTTTAGAAACCATTTATATTTTTAACTAGGTGTAGCAATCTCATGGTTTATATACGAAATATATATTTCCCGAAAATTGTCTCATTAAATTACTTGCTACTTTTCTAGAACATTATTGATTATTCATAAATACAGAAAATTAGTAAACCAGCCTTCTAAACACTTTTCACTTCATGAACTTGAACCCACTAACCGAAATCTAAATTATTTATCCGTAAAAGATTCAAAAGAAATTTTCAATTTAGTGAGTATCGTATTCAATCCCCCCTTCTACGATACTTCGGGACCCAACAATTGGTATAAGTGCAAACTGATTGATATACAAATCAAGATCCACAACTCAGTGAAGCTCACTGTGCCGAAGCTGTCTGGAAGCAAGATGAGGCATTGTTAAATAAATTTAATTATAAACTTTTAATAAGTTTATTTTATAAACTTTATAAACTTTATTTCATAAACTTTTATTAGTTTATGTTATAAATTTTAATTAGTTTATCTTATAAATTTTATATTAAATTCATTTTATAAACTTTATAAAATTTGTTTTATAAACTTTTATCAGGTTATGTTATAAATCTTAATATTTTATTTTATAAACTTAATAGTAAATTTATTCTTTAAACTTCTATAAAATTTGTTTTATAAACTTTCATTAGTTTATGTTATAAATTCTAATTAGTTTATTTTATAAATTTAATAAAGCCTAAAAATTTAAATTTATTATAACAAAAGCCGCAAAAGGAAGCAGCAGAACTCGGAAGCTGATTGGTATGCTCAATGAGTAGTAGATGAAGATTTCTCCGGGTATTGAAGATAACTAAAATTGACTGAAGATTATCCAATGAAGCTTAATCTAGAACAGGTTGAAGAAGTAGTGGTATTAATTTCCTCAGAGGTTTACTCCATAGGATCCCACTATTTATTCGGATGCTGGAAAAGAAGAGATTAATTTGGGTTCAATTTTTGGTTAATTTGAGTTGAATTTTTGGATGAAAAATCTTAGGGGTTAAAGTAGTGAAGGAGAACAGACTGGACTACCTAGCATCTCAGTACAAACCTTAAAGATTATTCTACAAGGAGATTATAGGAAGTTCGTACTAACACTGCAGATCATCTGGAACACAGGGATTACAGCTAACAGGGATTTAAGGATACAACCACATTATTTGTAGAAGAATTGTATGTGCTGAAGGCCTATAAACTAGAACAGAAGCTGAAAAAGATAATATTTGGTAAATCAGGTTGTTAGCATATCCACTTTATTTGTGACCTAGGAACCAAATTTGATTGAAGTCAAGGTTGAGAACCTCTGGACAGANTACATTTCATACTTGCTTTTCCATGCAGTAAAATGAATATCTAGAATTAGATAGGGTGTTCTAGACAGTTAAGTGTATTCCTGAACATTTGCTAGAACTTGATTTAAATCTTATGTGATTTAATACATCTGTTAATGTTGTGAAAATTGCTAAATAGACAAAAAGATCATAGATCAGATATTTTATATTTGTTCTTATTGTGATAAATGACTTGTTAAGTGTATGTGGAATTTGCTATTGCTCATAATGTTTTATTCAAATATTCTGCATATTTTTGAATTGTTTATGTGCTTATTTTCACATGTTTTGCTCCCACTCACATAGTTGCACTTAAATGTCATATCATTTCATGTGTTGCTTGTTAGGATGTAGAATATTAAAAGATGGTAGAATTATCTAAGTAGTTAGTAACATTTATAGATTCGAAGCTTAATCTAAAACTGACTTAGATAATTAGAGATAGTTAAAATGTTAGACAATAATAGAAATGGATTAGACATAATTAGTAATTAATTTGTTAGTTCTTCTATTCCATGTGCTTTTAAAAAATTATTGAATATCTATAAATCTACTTTACATTTGTTACACTTGTGTAGAATGATTAAAGTAGATAGTACTGAGTTTTCTAATATGCATAACATGCATGAATTGCATAATTCTTATCTAATACATTGAAGCTGAATCTTTACCATGTGTTCTTATTTCCATACTTGTTTAGTTAAATTTGAAAATGCATATCTTAGGACTTGCATAATCATAGACTGTTAGGTCCTGGAGATCGTAGAGGGGGGGTGAATACGATTCCCAAATAAAAATCTGACTTTTATTTATTTTTGGGACAACATAAAAATTACTTTGGTTCAAACCCAGGTACTGTTCATCATCTTCTTCAACCTCAAGAACACCATTAAAATAACCAAGATAATGAACGGTAAATCATCCAAAACACACAACACAACAAGATCCAAGAATATAACTTTATATTCATTGAAGTGGGGTAGATGCTACAANAGAGTATGTAGCAAAAGGCAAAAGTTATGTGATTTTGTGACATTTACTGTTCGAGGCATATGATTAAGATTAAAGCTCTAATATAACAGTTGGTTGAGAAAGCTTACCCATCGGTAACCTTTGGAGATGACAACAAAGGATGTACAAGCGATTTGGCTATCATGTTTTTAGAATTGTCATCAATGTAAGCATCTTTCTTGTTGAAGGACTTAAGCACTATTTATAGGGAACTAGAGAATTATTTGTCAAGGGTTTTCTAGAAAAGCATTGAAAAGGAAAAGTGTTTGATCTCAAACAAGAAGGTTGAAAGCTCAGTCAACTAAGAGTGAGAAAATTTGTTCGTAGCTGACATGGATTTTGTATGCAAAGGTGAAATGAACTTTTCAGTAAAGCTTCATTAGTAAAGAGTTAGCTATGGAATAGAAAGCTCTCACACTTGGTGAACAAGACAATGGATTCTTTGATAAAGAATAAATTGGTGAGATGACTGCTTCATATGAAATTCAGTCCAGAAGGACATTTTGAAGTACGTCACATAGGGAAGTCAATGAAAACATCACATGAAGAAAATTATGTCATGGAAGAAATATGCGTAGTGGTGGTTGATGACAACCCTAGTTACAAGTTGGTGATGTTCGTGCATTCAACAGATAATATATCACAGATGGTAATTGATCACATCAGGTAGAGCAAGTTGGAAGCAAAGTAAGCTTTGAGAACTTTGAAGTCAGATATTGGAACTGAATTTCACGAATGAAGTTCTAAATGAAGTTTGCACTTATAAACGTACTTTAAAGCTGAAACAATTAACACATCATGCTAATTTATTTCAACAAAGATCGAGAAAAGACATAATATGAGTTAATGGCCAATCAGAAGCAAACACTGAAGCTCTTTCATGTGTTTGGAGGAAATTGATATTTATTGAAGATTTATATGAGTATCTTGGCAAGTTTGAAGTTAAGGCTCATGGAACAATTTTCCTCAGCTACTCATTGAAGTCAAAAGCTTTCAGGGCATATGTGATGTAAAACTAAAAGGTGATTGAAAGTCTGAGTGTATCCTAAGTATTCAAATGAAAGATTATTTTGAATCTTTGAAGTTTGACATCCTGTCAGAGTCAAATTTAGATACTGATGTTGAAACTGAGGTTGCAGAAGGAATCAATGATAATGATTCAGATCCTATTAGTGGAAATGGTAGGGAATCTATACTACTGTGAACTTTAACATAATCCACTTCACAAGGTGAAGGATCTTCAACACATCCTAGCAGAAACTTAGGGGGAGTAAATAAAATAAGGATCTACTAGTAGTACTCAACATAATGAAGATCAAAGAAATACATCAAAAACATATCTGCTAGTACAAAAGGTTTAAATTCAAAGTAAATCCTAAAGTCTAGTTCTTAGTAAACCAGATTATTGAGTAAAGGCTAGAAGTGCTAATCAAAATGAACATATATTTTTCGGGACCTAACATCTAGAATCCCAAAAAATACTGAAGAAGCACTGATTGATCCAAATTGAGTGATTGTAATGCAAGATGATCTCAATCAGTTCGAAGGCAGAAATTACTGAAGCTAGAACCCAGACCACAAGACGAAGCTAAAATTGGTATAGTAAGGGTTTTCAAAAACTGGATAATTATTGGCATTGTTATGAGGGACAAAGCCAAACTGGTTGCTACAGGTTACTATCAAGTAGAAGGTATCGATGATGATGTAAACAGAATCTTCGGGACTTTCTAGATCAAACAGTAATCACAAGTGATGAGACTTGATCCTATTAGGACCAAAAAGATGAGAACTTAATAACAGGATATCCCTAGCACCTGCTATACATTCAAACATGAAGATCTATTAGATGAATGTGAACAAGTGCACTCTTGAATGGTGAGCTAGAAGTAGAAGTTGATGTACAACATTTCCTGGACTTTAAAGTTACAGATCATTGGAATTTGTATATCATCCTCTTCACAAGCTCTCTATGAATGAAGTTAGGGATTCAAGCAAATCGTCAAGGATATGGTATGACACTCTACCTAGTTTTTTACTTGAAAATGATTTTGGTAAAGTCGTTATATACATATATATCTCTTATTCAAGTCATTACTTATTCAAGTGCATAAAGACCATATATTTTATTCCCGATATGCCTATGTGCAAGTTTCCAAGTGGATACTAGAGAATCTTATCTTATAACTAAGTTATGAATTGTTAGATATCTTAGGGGATCACCAATTCATAGAATCAGGTACGCTAAAGATACTAGGTTTAACCTAATTGGCTATATAGATATAGATAATGCAGGTTGTAAGAAAGACCAGGAAGTCATTTCTAGAAGCTGTCAATTTCGTGGAAGAGGTTGATTTCTTGTTGAAATAAGAGGAAACATCCAACACACATAGCTGCAGCAAAGGCAAAATTTAAAGCTACTAGTGAATGTGATGCTCTGATCTTCTGGACAAGGAAACTTCTTCAACTCCAACAACTCTATTGATCTCTCCACACCACGTATGAAACAAGCGCATGGATATCTGGTATCATTTCATTCGAAAGTTGTCCTTACTAGAATAACTTGCAGATATTTGCTGAACAACTTGATAAATTTATTTTGTCGAAGTTGGTTAGTGAACTTGGGATATTATTTATGTGCATATTTGTTGGAAATCCCATCTGCAAGAAATTCTTGAATAAGTTCACAAGTATTAAATCGTTTATATTTAAAGGACTTGTGAATTTATTTCAAATCCAGTACCTCATGCTTTTTGCTATTAGTTTAACTATCATGCTTACAATGTTATATGTTTATATGGTAGTTAAATGATTTAGCATAAGTTAACAGCATAATTATTTGTATATTAAATATTTGGTGAATATTAGTCAATGATATCATGCTTAATTGCTATGATATTTTGCTATGATATTTTTAAATATTTTGTTACAAATAATTGTGATACTTTTGGTATTAGTGATATTATTTAGAATTTCTGTTCTAAGTAATTAATATTTATTTCAAAAATCACTAATATTAGAAGATGGAGTTTTTCTAAGTCATGTGTATAAGATTCTCAATATTTTATATACTTAGAAAATATTTCAAATATATAATTTTATTTCGAGGATTTTTAATTAAGATCACAATTATTAAATGTCTATATTTAAAGGACTAGTGAATTTTTTTTCCAACTATTTCCTCGAGTTTACATATATCATTAATAATTGTTATGAGTATAATTACAATATGTATGAATGATGATTATTAGATATAACGTAGGAAGTTATATGCTAATATTCAATTTTATGAATATTTAGCATTTAGTGAAATTATTTTATCTTATTAAAATTATGGATTGAAGCAATTTAATGTTTATTAGTTTCATAATTNCTTCAAATATATAATTTTATTTGCGAGGATTTTTAATTAAGATCACAAGTATTAAATGTCTATATTTAAAGGACTTGTGAATTTTTTTCCAACTATTTCATTGAGTTTACATATATCATTAATAATTGTTATGAGTATAATTACAATATGCATGAATGATGATTATTAGATATAACGTAGGAAGTTATATGCTAATATTCAATTTTATGAATATTTAGTATTTAGTGAAATTATTTTATCTTATTAAAATTATGGATTGAAGTAATTTAATGTTTATTAGTTTCATAATTTTGATTTGATAAAATATTAGAAGCATAATTTCTTGTATTTTGAAATTATTGATAAATATCAAGTAATGATATTTTGTTAATATTTCCGTGCAATTAATTGTGATATTTTTAATATTAGTGATAATATTTGTTGATTATCTGAAATCACTAATAATAAAAATATGCCTAAATGCTTATTGTTCTACTGAATCATTGGCATGCCTATTTGATATATATATATATATATATATGCATGTTATTGGTAATTATTTAGTAAAATATAAGTAGTTAATTTATTTTGATTAATTTAAATTATGATGATATAAAACAATTCTATGATATATTGGTTCCATGATTTAAGTAAATTAAAATAAATCTGCAACATGATTATTTGTAGTATAAATATTCTCTTTTATTACTTAGTGATAATTGGATAATATTTTATTATAAAATAATTGTGATATATTGACACTAATGGATTTGCTTAGTCTTTATTCTAAGTAGAAATTGGTTTTTAAAAAAGTCGTTAGTATTAGTATATTTAATTTTCTTTCTTTGACTGAGTTTTAAACCTGAATGTATTAAAGATAACTTCTTGTCTATTTCTTTTTCAAAATGTCTTATTCAAATATACATTCATTTTTCTATCATTTTCAGAGAAGAAAACATCAAAGTTCTTTTTCAAAACTTCTCTTTTAAAAACCTTTTGATTTACATCCCTACTTTGATTCCTAAATCCTAGGGTGTGAATCAAACTTCTCTTGAGGATAATTTTTCTCCAATCTCAAAATATTTTATCATCTCTCAAAAATTGGTTTTAAATGCTATATTTTCAAATCCGTTTTCTCTCTTAAGTTTTCCTATTAAAGTGGTAGAAACTTTGTGACTGCTATTTTATTCGGAGAAATTGTTTTTACTTCGAGGTACNCTAAATGCTTATTGTTCTACTGAATCATTGTCATGCCTATTTGATATAAATCATAATTTCATTATGAGTCAGAAAACCATTGTCCTAGGAGTACTTTAATGCAATCATAGCATTGGTGGGATTACAAAGTTGTATAAATAGTAATCGTGATAACTCAACACTAGAACAGGACAAGTAAATAATACTACGCCTATACAGAAATCATGAAGAAATGAAGACAAGGCAGATACAGTGAATCAAGACATTAGAAGGAGTTTTGAAGTCTACTGTAGGTCATTGAGAGAAGTACATTAATATGTTCATGCCTCAGTGAAGAATAA
>QRFB01010508.1:0-13433 GCA_008931105.1 Oenanthe javanica
ATAAATCATTTAAGGCACAGAGGATGGATTGATATTCATATTGAAAGTCATCAAAACCTTATGGAAAATAGCCAAACTCTCAGTCACAACCGGGAAAGGAACTGCAGTTGCTGGTGTGTTTATGTCAGGATTGCGAAAATATGTGTAATAAACTAGTTTGGACAGTAGTAGTATAAGAACTGGAGTAATAGGCTGAGTATTACTAAAGCGCACTTGTCATTTCATAAGCAGTAATCAGGAACTTCTATAAATAGCATTAGTGAATGTATTTTCGGTTGAGCATTTGATATTTGAAAATGGAATGAACATTCCACCTCCCTCCCTCCCTCGACCTCTCTCTCTCTCGAACTCTCTCTCTCGACTCTAACTTTCTCTGCAAGTTTCTTATCTCTCTACCTGTTCTTCTGCTCTCTCTCAACTATTTCTGATCTAATCTCCCTAATTTCTATCTCTAAGCTGTTATTCTATTTGTTTCTATTCTCTGCAACTGCTATCTCATATATAACAGAAAATCACAAAAACTTTGAAAAATACAAAAGAAACCCTAATTCCTGACAGTTTAGCAATTGTAAATTACATCGAGTAGTATCACCTAAGAGATGCAAACTAAGAAGCATGGGTGCGGGTGCGCCGGTGCGCGGTGCCATCAGACATGTGAGTCAACTGGTCAACACAACATATACACACATATATAACTTATATACAAAGCTGCAAGTTACAACCACATAGATACACACATATACACTTATATACACAGAAAATCAGATGCCCAGTCGCAAATATACATGGAATGGAGAGTGGAGAAGTCGACGGCGAGTTGAAGGCGGTGCGCACAGCGGCATAAAGAGATGAGGAATTGAAGGTGAAGCCCCAATCTATTCTTCAATTAGGGCTTAGAGCGGTCAATTGGGAAGTCTAGGTAACTAATTAAAAGTCCCGTTCTGTTTGTTTTTATTTTAAACCCAAGTGAAATTACATTTTATGCCCCTCCCGCACCCCTCATGAATCTTGCAAATCTTGCAGCTGAATTCGTGAATAAGCCGGGTGGCCCACCCCGTACGCACCGCGGCGCACCACGGTGCACCCTGCACCACGAACGAATCCCACGCACGATTCTTCACCAAAGTGAAGAATCCCTGCTACCTAGGATGCAAACATATGTAAAAAACATGTACATTGACATTCATTCCCCCAAAAAAGATAGCACTTGTCTTGATCTAATCCCTTCAGCAAACGGAAGAAGCTTCTAGCAAATAATTTCCTCTCACTGGTCAATTTAGTTCTGAAAATTCCGTAATTGCACAATAGATGCTTCATAAAATACTAGTGTGGTATAACTGAATAATTTTTTAATCCAAACCATTAGCCAAACATATGAATCCTAAATACGAATAAGCAATTTATTCTGCAAACATACTTCTTCAAACAAGTAACGACCAAGAGTAAAATCTTTCAAAGCGAAAGAAGACACTACAGCAGTAAAAGATTTGATTTTATGGACAACTGTACCAAATTAAAATATACATAAAAAACTTATTGCAACATGAACATTGACAAATTCAAAATAGCAAACTCACCAGGTTCATCTTTACTTATCCGTTTCTTGGCTTCAGCAATAATTGTGAAACAATATTCACTACATTCATGATATGGGTTGTCTGCATTTCTGCAATCTGGGTGCACTCTTCCTTCATCAACCATATTTAAGATCTGTCGCAACAAATACATTGCAAATAAGTACAAACATATAATGTAATACATCTCAAATTAAACCGTATTACTTCCTCCGTTCCTATTTAATAATAGAAAATAAACGAATACTTCCGCAGATACTTAAATAAAAGTATATATATTTTTAATTAGTTTGGTATCATGTAATGCAGCTGTAGTGCTATGGGAAGGCGCGAAGGCAGTGAAGGTGGAAGAGATAAAGGTGGATCCTCCAAAAACAGGGGAGGTCAGGATTAAGATGCTCTTTGCAAGAGTTTTCCACACTGATATTCTCTACCGCGATGGCCTCCTGGTACTCACTTCTTATCGTATGTGTTTGTGAGCGTGAGTATCTAAATTTATTAAGACAAGAGAAACCATGATGGTCAGTATCACATAACATACTTTGTACAATCGTTGTGGGATTTTGTCTCTTGTAAATTCGTATTATTTGATCTTGAATTTCTTTGTTTGCATACAAATATATAATCATCTTGATACCTGTCCCAAGTGTTACAAATTAATCACCACCACGAAAGTTCCCTCAAAAAAAGATATAATCTAACAATGAAATTGTATCCTCCCAGTACTGCTCTCTCTCTATTTTTTGGTCAAGTACTAATAAATCTGCAGATGTTAGCCTTTATGTTGAGTATATGACCATCTTTATCAACCGCCTAAACTGAAAAAGCTATCCAAAATATCACTATCTTTCTATCATTTATGCAACACATTTGAAATGATTTCCTCAGGGCATTATCCATAGTCTACATCTCGTGTTGCATATGTAACCTATGCATATACACAGACTAGTATTTATACTTGTTCACTTTTCTTTTCCTCGGCCTCTGTTTCCACAAGCTCTCGGACACGAAGGCATCGTGTAAACATCTAACCCTCTCCAAATACTGATCGATTCTTTTATCTTCTTTAAAGTCTTGCATTGCTTACATAGTTACATATCTTTTCCTATGAGTTACATTACCTGCCTGCACCGTAGTTAACTAAAGATAAATGAACTAAAACATATACGACATCAGTGTTTTACTCCATTCTTAAATCCAGTACGTAAGACTGTACAAGTATTTCTAATATCAGTAACGTTCTTATACCAAATGCTTATCTAATAGAGACTGAGATCNATTCCTATACCAAATGCCTATCTAATAGAGACTGAGATCAGTATTCAATATACATACATTTAATAAAAAAACTCAAAACAATCAATCAATTATTCAATTCAACTAATCTTACACACACACGTTCTCATTAAAAACCTACCAATCATACCCACGGATTAAAAACCCTCTTTTACAAACCCTAGCTCAAAATCAAACACAAAACCAAAACCCTAATTTCAAAAAACAACAAAAAAAGACAAAAAGATCGAACCTTAAAGAGCTGAAGCTTCTCCGTAGTCTCAGGGTGAAGCGCAACCACGGAATTATCAATACGCGAGGAGAGAGAGAGAGAATGGGGGTAGGGGTGAACACGGGTCGGGTTGGGCGGGTTTTAACCAAAAAACGACCCAATCCAATTAGTTCGGGTTGATAAAAACTGAATCCATTAATATAAATTTTTTTATGTAACCCAACCCAACCCAACCCAATTAATTCGGGTTGTGTTGGGTTGGGTTGGGTTAAACCCTCTTCTTCAAGCAACAATACTGTAAATAAGTCTGAACATAACTTTGATATAGTCTACCTCTGTCAAATGCCAATTTTTCATAACAAATAAATAGTCCAAATGTGTGACATTAAAATATAAATAGTCACCAAATAGTCAAATACAATCCAAAATCTAACTCAAAACATTAAATAGTCCAATAACAATTGGCTAGCTTAAAATAAATAAAACAACATTTTTTGTGACGAATCAATCATCAATAACATTGATAGCATTGACCTTGAGTATCTCCTTCGATGCACCAATGTCAATATTATTTTTGCCACTTATAAAATTAAAACAAAAAATAAAAACATTTATGAGCCTAGATTAAATAAAAAAGAACATCCCCTTATAATTAAATCAGTTTGGTTTATCTTTATCCAGAAACTCATACTAAATGGGCCTAATGGGCTATGCCTATATGTGTAAACGGGTTGGTCGGGTTGGGTTAGGGTCAAAATATGTTAAACCCTAACCCAACCCAATTTATACGGGTTTTTGAAAAATTAAACCGTTCAACCCTCGGTTTTGGACGGTTCGGTTTGTTCGGCCGAAACAAGGGTCGGGTCGGGTTGGGTTGGGTTGGGCGGGTTGGCCGGGTTATGTTCACCCCTAAATGGGGGTGTGGGCTATATTTGTATCCATATATATATACCTGTATTTTTTTTTCAGAGGTTGTGTATAAATCGGAAATTACTTTCCAGCTATTATCGGTAAATCGGAAATTAATTGGAATTATTAATCAGGACATTAATCGGTTGTATTTAAATATTATTTTTAATTTTTATAATTATATTAATTATAAAATATAACATTTTAAAATTATTTATATATATATGAATCATAGAAAATTATTGTTAATATTATAAATAATAATTTCAATATTAATAATTAAATATAATATATAGATATACATATAAAAGTTTAAAAACAATCGATTTTAACCGAATTATACCGCTTAATACCGATTTTTACAGCATAATACCGATTTTGACCGTTTATTATCGATTTTGACTAATTTTTAGAACACTAATTATTTTTTAGCTACTCGGTTATAAAAATATATATCTCAATATATTTACATAGAAAATTAGCCCCGAAATAATCCGCATGAAATCATTTGAGGTTAAGTTAATTTTTAATATAAAAGTACGATAGTGGAGTTGTAATATTAGTCTCCCCTGTATTCACATAAAATATTCTTTTATTATCATTGAATTTGTCTTAATCTTGGGTTGACCTGAGATAGCAATTTCATATTTATAATATTTTTCTCTAAATCACTAGCATTAAATACTTTTTATTTTAGTATTTAAAAAAATAAAATTTCAGTATGTCGTGTTTATCGTACTATCGAATGCATTTATATATAATATAAAACATATTTTTTATACTTTTATCTTTTTAAATTTAATTATATATACAAACTCAACTGTTATAATATATTTAATCCAAATTTAAAAATTTATCCTTTCAAATTAAAATCTAATTAATTATATATATTATCTTCAACCATTTTAAAAACTGATATTTTGTTTATTATATATTTCAAATAAATTATGTTCATATGATTAGAGTTTGACTAATTAACTAAAAATGTTCTGTTAAAAGAAACTAAAAAAGTAATTTTATTAATAATTANCTCGTAACAATGGCCCTAAATAGCACTCCAAAACGCTACATAGTGTGACGTGCTGGAAAAGTGTGAAAACGCTACTTCGTGTAGCGTTTTGCACTTTTTTTAACTTTTTTCGGGGGGAAACGCTACTTCATGTAGCGTTTTGGACTTTTTTTAAAAAAAATTCTGGGAAAAACGCTACTTTATCTTGGGTTCTAGGCTAAAAAATGCAACTTAAAATAGCGTTTTGGGAAGAATTTTTTTTCAAAACTCTACACAATGTAGCGTTTTGGAGTGCTATTTAGGGCCATTTTTTGGAATGTGTCATTTAGGACATTTTCTCCCCAAATTGTGACATATAGGGTCAACACCCATGTAATAACTATACATCATACATGTACATGCACCTATATATGACACATTGCAATATATATGTCACAATAAATAATTAATATAATAAACCCTTCCTAGCGACACAACATGCAATATATATTCATCGGTCCCATGTAATAACAAATAATTAAAATAATAAATTTTTTCGAGCAATATCATCTTTATTTTTTTCCTACACTGTGGTAAATAAAACACTACTAATATAAAATAAATAAAAAACAAATGAACATTCAAAAAAGCGTTTCATATTCCTATCTAGTTTATCATCTTTGCATCGGTAAATTTATTATGTTCCTAGCTATTTTATGTATGCATTTGGTCAGAGGCGGACGAGGGGGGTCAGTTGCCTACCCAGATAAAAAAAATTAACTTTTTCTATCCTTATGTTTTTTAATACTGACCCAGTTTTAACATATTAACATATGGGCACTAATAACAGAGAGAGACAGAGCAAAATACATATTTACATGTTATAAACAGGGGACCAGTCACAGTGGGCCACTAGATCAGGACTCCATCTCCATGTTTGATGTTGTAGTCTTGTAAGCTGGTAAGTGTTAGGACCGCCGTTCCTGAGTTATCGGGGCATCCAGGGCGAAAATTTAAATCCGCCTCTAAATTTTTTTCGACATAAGTATAAGAAAATTATATAATATAATAACTAGAAAATTTTCACTTATTTTCATCAAAATTTTACTTATTTTCATAAATTTTTATCAAGTTTTCTAGAAAAGTTTACTTTTTTATAATAAAATTATTCATAACTCTTCTAACTTGATCAACTTGTTTTTTTCGATTTTCACATCCAAATAATTGTTTTTTAAGTAACATCATATAAACCAAAACTCAAACAATTGACTTATAAAAAAATAATAAGACTTGAAATAAATAGTTTGAGTTCAAAATTTTCACTTAAAATTTAAAAAATAATGAATTTTTACATCAAAAGAAAGACAAAATATATATGTTTATATGAATATTGAGCCATCTATACTATATTATTATAACCGAAAGATTAAAAGTTTTGTTCCAAGGTGAACCATAGATAAAATCATAACTGTCCAATTTTAGATGAACCATAGAAACGATCTTAACCATTAAATTTTAATAAAATCCAATTTTAAAAATAATATATATCATACATACAACTCTAACCCCCAATAGTCCTTCTTTTATACAACTCCTCACGAATAATATTATATTATATTTAAATTATATATTATATATTTTCTATTTTAAGAATCCTACTTATCCTATAATTTTTATTTAATATTGTTGTGGATTAAAATATAGGGTGTATTAATTGTGATGTGTGTCGGAGCTTATCGAGCTTTAATGGATGCACTTGTGTTTCATAGCTTAATTATGCCCTCACAAGATGCCTACGTATCTTAAGCGTATTGAGAATCATGCTAAAATGTAGTTCTAAGAATGAGGGGTTATGCCCTTTATATAAATGTAAAGAGTCTAAGAATCAGAATAGGTTTAGGAACCTTGATGGGTAAAGAACTTCCTAGAAGGATTCTGATCCTTCTTGTGATAGAAGTAGTTTCCACGTAGGAATATGTTTCCTTGTTGATTAAGGTGTCTTGGGGGCTACTCCTTGGAGTAGTTTCCATGTAGTTGGACTTAATTAATTAGCTGTATATTTAGGTAATTAATTAATTATAAATTTATTTAATAATTAAGGTTTCGAGCCTCATTAAATGGGCCTCCATTTTGGACCAAACTAGGTCCAATTAATGCTACATTAATTGTGTCTTTAGAGCTTACTTTTAACCCATATCATTTACCCCCAACTTCTATAAAGCGTGCAATACTTTTAGAAGTTAAGGTCCATAGATTTTGTCGTTGAAGTCAGTCTTTGTAGCTTCCCATGTTTTGCTAAGATCCATCTTGCCTTCGTGGGTTTTTATGGGTTTTTCCTTTATTTGTAGTGAAATTTCCCTTAATTTATTTGTACCCACGTGTATTTTTCTAGGAACTTTCCTCTATTTATAGAGAATTTTCCATAATTTATTTGTATCCACATGTATTTTTCTAGGAATTTTCCTCTATTTATAGAGAATTTTCCATAATTTATTTGTACCCACATATATTTTTCTAGGAATTTTCCTCTATTTATAGAGAATTTTCCATAATTTATTTGTACCCACATGTATTTTTCTAGGAATTTTCCTTTATTTATAGAGAATTTTCCATAATTTATTTGTACCCACATGTATTTTTCTATGAATTTTTCTCTATTTATAGAGAATTTTCCATAATTTATTTGATATTTAAATTATTTTTAATGATGTTTTAGCATTTTTCTGAGTTATTTTCGATCAGGAATCTTTGTCGAAATTCGACCAGGATCCTGGTCGCTTTTAGGCCTCTTTGGGAACCCTGGTCAAGTAGGGTTCCTAGTCGATTTTTGACCAGGATCCTGGTCGGTTCTGGGCTTCCTTGGAGTCCTAGTCGAGCAGGGTTCCTGGTCGATTTTTGACCAGGATTCTAGTCGATTCGGGCTTCCTTGGAGTCCTGGTCGAAAAGGAATTCTAGTCGTTTTTAGGCTACCTTGGAGTCCTGGTCGAATAGGAATCCTAGTCATTTTTGGACCATCTTTTGGCTTCTGGTCGAATGAGACTCCTAGTCGATTAGAGGCCATTTCTGAGACCCTGGTCGATGGGGACTCTTGGTCGAATTTGGGCTATTAATTGTCTTTTAGTCGTTGAGGATTCCTAGTCGTTTGTGCTGAGAATCCAGACTCTAATCGTTGAGGATTCATGGTCGTTGGTTCGACCAGGATCCTAGTCGTTTGTGGTGAGAATCCAGACTATAGTCGTTGAGTATTCCTGGTCGTTTGTTCGACCAGGATCCTAGTCGTTCGTGGCAATAGGCCCCATAGATTTGATGATTAATGGGCCCTGGCTCATTTCATTCTTCAATATGTTTTAGTCCACATCGATTTTTAGGTCAAAGACCTGCTAGGCCTAATTAGTTTGTGGGCCTTGTTTTTACTGGCTATAGGAAGTTTAACCGGTTGAGTTACCGTTTTTCTTTGCTATAAATCAGTGAAGTGAGAATTTCATTTTCACTTCTCACTTCCTTAGTAAAACTCTCTCAGAATTTCACTCTAGGGCTACTTAATCAAGGCGATTTCCGGCAAATCTTTTCCGATCAATCTTCATCGCTGTCAATTTTAAAGCTTTCGTCCTTCGAAGATCCATGGTGGCAAAAAGAGGTAACACCGTTACCGTGACTTCTACTTTTTCTTCACTTTCTGATCTTTTGCAAGCCATGGGCGATGAATTTCCTACGTTGGCTGAGTTAGATGCCTCTAGGTTTACTAGCACATTCACCAACCAGGTTCATTGTGATAAATTTACAAAGTTGTACAAACTTCCTCCTAGGTATAAGTTTGTTTTGGCCGAGCTTGGAGATCGAGCCTGTCATTGACGCTGGTTTTCCAATCATATCCTGATTTTTCAAACCAAACTCTGAACAGCATAGACGCTGTCAGTTAGCAAACTCTGATTGAATAATCTATGTCGACCACTTCTAGTCTCTGATGTCATCAGCTAAACTCTGATCAGCTTCAGTAAACTCTGATTCAGCATTCTCTGACTACAGATAGAGGGATAGAGGGTTCCTTTCCAAGACTACAGATAGAGGGATAGAGGGTCATAGAATGCTGAATCAGAGTTTACTGAAGCTGATCAGAGTTTAGCTGATGACATCAGAGACTAGAAGTGGTCGACATAGATTATTCAATCAAAGTTTGCTAACCGAAAGAGTCTATCCTGGTCAGAGTTTGGTTCGACAAATCAGGAGATGATTGAAGATAAAGAAGGAAGTGTTCGAGTAAAAGTCTATTACCTTTATGGAAAATATCTTTTACGAAGATAATGATGGAAATTGTATATTTGCATTTATTGATCATTATCTTTACTGTAATTAAATAGGTAGTTGTGTACTATATAAACACATGATTAGGTTTATATTGAAGTATCGTTCAACTTATCATCTTTCTCATAACCTAGCAGCTCTTAAGAACTTTGTTTTTCTGGAGAGAGTTTTGTATTAAGTTCATCAAAATTAATACAAAGTAGTATTTCTTTTACATGCTTGTGTTCATAATCCATTGTTTGGTACTATTATATTCAACCTCCCTTCTATAATAGTTCATTATCTGGGTAACAATTGGTATCAGAGCAGACAGTTTACTTTAACTTAAAAGATCTTATAAACAATGTCTGGAAACAAGTATGAAAACATAATGATTCCAATTCTGAAAAAGGCTGAATACTCTACATGGAAGGTAAAGATGTTGATGTTCTTGGAAGCTACAGATCCTGATTATCTAGACAGGATCAATGAAGGTTAGTATCTACTAAAAAAGCTAGTTCCATCAACAGTAGTGGAAGGGATACAGGTTCCTAAACACTACACTCTGAAAGACAAAAAGGAATGGACTAATGAGGAGAAAATTGAAGTTCTCAAGGATGCAAAGGTGAGAAATATCTTATATAACAGTCTTGACTCTGTGATGTCTAACAGAGTAATTGCTGAAGAAATCTGGGATGCACTAGAGGTTCAATGTCAAGGAACCAAGGAAATCAAGAAGAACAGAAGATCTGTTCTTATACAAGAGTATGAATACTTTGAGGCTAAACATAATGAGTCTCTCACTGATATATATAAAAGATATCTTACTCTATTGAATGACTTAGCTTTGGTTGATAAGGTGTATGATAATGAGGATTTAAACACCATGTTTCTAAGGGACCTTCCTGAAGAATAGGATTTACAAACATCCTTAATAAGAGATAGGGATGATCTAAAAGACATGTCTCTAGATGAAGTGTATAGCAAGCTGAAGACTCATGACTTGGAGTTACAACATAGAAAGAACATGAAAAGTAGCAAGGCAAGGTCAGTTGCCTTGAATGTTGAAACCAAAGTCTTGAAAGCTAATGAACAGATCCCTGCAAGCTCTAAAGGAAAGGGAAAATCTGTGAAATAAAGTAGTGAGTCAGGGTCTGAAGCAAACTCTGACTCAGACTCTGAAGGTGAATCTACAGACTCTGACATCATGGAAATGGTGGCCATGCTTGTTAAAAGCTTCAAAAAGATGAAGTACAGGAAGTTCAGAAAGCAAGGAAACTTCTAGAAGAAGTATGGAGAGTCTGAGAATAAAAATAGATTCAGAAAGAGAGAAGACATAGAGGGGAAGTCCAAAAACACTTGACAAATCAAAGGTCAAGTGTTACAAGTATAATAAGATGGGGCACATTGCTACTGAGTGTAGAAGCAAAGAATCTGGAAAAACACTCATACCCTCCAAGAAAGATTAGATGGATTTCTCATACTCTGAAGAGGAAACAAACTATGCTCTCATGGCAAACACTGATGCTCTCATCTCAAACTCTGACAAGGTACCAGACTCTATCTTCAATATAAATACTGAAAATGTTCATGAGTTAAAGTCTTTCCTTCAAACCTTGCATGTTAGTTTTAAAACATAGTCTCTTGAAAATGAATGATTAAAATCTGAAATTCAAACTCTATCTGCTAATAATGATTTTCTTGAATCTGAACTTGTACACATGCTTAGCACTAAGAAAGACTGTGAGAATGCTATTCACATGCAAACTCGTCTAGAAATACAGGTCGCTTATTTAAAAGCTGAGATAGCCAAAGAACATGAGACTTTCAGAGTTTGGACAAACTCTGGCTAGAAAGTCCAAGAAACTCTTTCTGACAAGAATTGAACATCTACTCTAGGTTATGAATCTGATAAGGAGATTAATGCTAAGAATAATAAGACACACATAGGAATAAAAGAAAAGTTGAGTAAACCAGTGAATTTTGTTAGAGCCAAAAATGAAAAGGACACTTCTGATAAATACTCTAATAATCACAAAAGCATAGAGAATAGTGTGTCTAAGAATAAACCAGTAAATGTTGGATTACTCTCTCAAAGATAACATAAGGAAAAATTGAAGTCTGTCACCAACAAGAATAAGCCTAAAAAGGTCAAGAGGAATAGAAATGACAAAGTATGAATTTCTAAGGAGAATGACTATAAGAATATCCATGATGCTCCTAGAAAAATATATTTCACATGTGGAAATTCTAATCATCTTGCTATTGACTACAGGTAGAATAAAAAGAAGGAACCTGAAAGACCTGGATAAGGAGATAGGAAACAAACTAGATATAGACCACAAAATCCTTGTTTTCACTGTGGAAGCTTATAACATTCTCTTTACACATGTAAAGAATATCATAGTCTGTATTTCAATTATAATGAACTTTTGCCTCATTTGAATAAAACTCCAGTTTTTTCTAATTATTTTGTTAAACAAAAATATGTGGTAAAATCTGATAGAAGAAAGACAAACTCTGAATATGCAAACTCTATTAACTGAAAATCTGATAAAATTGTTTATGCTTCAAAAGTAAACAATTTTAAAAAGAAAGGACCCAAACTTGCTTGGTTCCTCAAAACCACTAATTAAGTTACATATATTACTGCAGGGAAACAGGAAAAATATCCTAATAATTGATAGTGGATGTTCTGCACACATGACTGGAAACAAATTCCTACTTTCAGAGTTTAAGGAAAATGCTGACCCAGCAGTATCTTATGGAGATGACAACATAGGAAGAACACTGGGATATGGCAATATTGTGATTGAGAATGTTATCATTGAAAATGTAGCTCTAGTTGAAGGACTCAAGCACAATCTCTTGTGTTTGAGTCAAATGACAGACAGAGGTTATTCTGTGGAGTTTCATGAAACACACTGTGAAGTCAAAAGCAAAAAGGCTAGCAAAGTGGTACTCCGCAACAGAATGAAGTTGTAGAAAGGAAGAATCGAACCCTGAATGAAGCTGCAAGAACAATGTTAAGTGAATCAAGGTTACCTATCTACTTCTGGGCTGAAGTAGTAAATATAACATGTTATACCCAGAATCGAACTCTAATCAACAAAGATCATATGAAGACTCCCTATGAATTAAGGGCTGGAAAGAAACCAACACTCAAGTACTTTCATGTATTTGGAGCCAAATGTTATGTGCTGAAAGATGGAGATGAACATCGTGGCAAGTTCGAGACCAAGGAACACGAAGCTATTTTTTTCGGTTATTCAAGAAGAGCATATAGGGTGTACATAATTGATTAGCACCAAGTGAAAGAAAGTGTCAATGTTACTTTTGATGACACTAAACTCCCAAGTATCCAAACTGAAGATTCTTCTAAGTCATTAAAGTTTGATAATTATCCAGAATCACATTCTGATGATGATGAAGAACCTGAGGTTGCAGCAGGAAATAATGATGATAATGATTCAAGTAATAGTGGTGGAAACAATGGAAACACTGGAGATACTATTAATACCAGTGGTGGAACAACAAGTCATCCTGACAGCAACTCAGGGGGAGATGATGGATCTACTGGCAGAACACAACATCACAATGAATATCGAGGCGAATCATCAAGATCAAACCTACCAAGGGAAAGGATATGGAGCAGAGATCATCCTTTTGAATTGATCATANGATATACTACTAATACCAGTGGGGGATTATAAGTCATCCTAACATCAACTCAGGGGGAGATGATGGATCTAATGGCAGAACACAACATCATAATCAATATCGAGGTGAATCATCAAGATCAAACCTTCCCAGGGAAAGGATACGGAGCAGAAATCATCCTTTTGAATTGATTATAGGTGATCCAGATGTTGGAGTTAGGACCAGAAGTGCAACTTCAAATGAATGTCAATTTTTTATTTTTCTATCTCAAGAAGAACCAAAGAAAATTGAAGATGCATTAATTGATCCAGATTGGGTTCTTGCCATGCAAGAAGAGCTCAATCAGTTCGAAAGACAAGAAGTCTGGACACTGGTACCCAGGCCTAAAGATAGATCTGTTATNATGGACAATGGTACCCAGGCCAAAAGATAGATATGTAATTGGCATGAAATGGGTATACAGGAACAAGTTAGACGGTGATGGCATTGTTATAAGGAACAAGGCCAGACTGGT
>QRFB01010508.1:13464-29228 GCA_008931105.1 Oenanthe javanica
CAGAAAGAGGGAATTGATTATGATGAGATCTACACACCAGTTGCAAGACTTGAAGCCATCAGGATATTTCTAGCATTCGCAGCATACTCCAATTTTAAAGTTTATCAAATGGATGTGAAGAGTGCATTTCTGAATGAAGAGCTAGAAGAGGAAGTATATGTGAGACAACCCATGGTTTTGAAAATCCTGAGTTTACTGATTTGGTATATTTCTTTTTCAAAGCCCTCTATGGACTCAAGCAAGCTCCAAGGACATGGTATGACACTCTCTCTGAGTTTTTACTTGAAAATAGTTTAATTAGAGGTGTCATAGATAAAAATCCTTTTTATAAATTGCATGATAAAAATATGATATTTGTCCAAGTTTATGTTGACGATATTATATTTGGTTCTACTAACGAAAACTTGTGCAAGAGATTTGCTAAGTTAATGCAGAGTAGGTACGAGATGAGCATGATGAGTGAGATGTCATTCTTCCTTGGATTGCAAGTAAAGTAAAAGGAAGATGTGATTTTTATTTGCCAATCAAAGTACGTAAGGGATCTTATTAGGAATTTATTCATTTGATGATGTACAAAATACTAGAATAGGATTTAGCATAACTTATTTGTAATAAGTCTTTCTAGTCTCTGAAATTTTATAATCAGAGTCTAGTTAGTCTACATTCTTTACTTAAAAGATTTTCTGTAAAAAGTGAAACCAGAGTCTAGATGAAGATCAGAGTCTAGGAGGTGATTAGAGTCCATAGACTATCGGAGTCTACAATCTGTCAGAGTCAATAAATGATCAGAGTCTATAGTCCATCAGAGTCTATAGTCTGGCAGAGTCTGAAGATTTCAGAGTCTATGAAGTCAAAGCTGAATTTGGAAGATGATCACAGAAAAGGGAAGTCTTCGAAGATAAAGCCAAAGATATTGTAGATATACTATGGAAAGGAATGAGAATTGAAGAAGGAAACTTTCAGCTAATAATTAGGAATTATATTCTTATTGTAATTTATTTTTCTGTTATTAGTTGATAGATAGCTCTCTATATAAAGACTCTATGTAACCTAATTACAAGTGTGAAGTAAGAAAAAGTTTTTGAGAGCATAGAGATAGAGAGAGTTGTTGTGATAAATACAAAGAAGCTTCTAGGGTTTGTGTACACCTTAGGAGAGTTTGTATTAATTCTTCAATAATATAAATCGCATTTATTCATATCTCTGTGATTAATCTTTGTTTTTATTAAGTTGATTTTAATCAGGCAAAAAAGAACACACAAATATTCAACCCCCCCTTCTACTTATGTAACTGAGAAAACAATTGGTATCAGAGCCTAACATTTAAAATCGATCAAAGATGTCTGGAAACAAAGATGACAATTCTAAGATTCATGTGCTTAAGATAAATGAGTACACCCACTGGAAGGTTAAGATACTGCACCATCTAGAAGCTACAGACCCTGACTATCTTGAAAGGATTAGTGAATGACCCTATGTGCCCTCAAATATTGTGCTCAAATCAATGAAGAAGGTAAAATAACTGAAGAACACCTCATTGAGAAACAAAAGGCTGAATGGACAAAAGAGGACAAGGAGAATGTCCTTAAGGAGACAAAAGTCAAAAACATTCTCTTTAACAGTTTGGATTCTGTTCTTACAAACTGTGTCATATCATGCAAAACTTCCAAGGAGATGAGGACAAAACTTAAAGTGCATTGTCAAGGGACTAAAAATGTCAAGAAGAATGCTAGGTCTCTGCTAATTAAGGAGTATGAGTACTTTGAAGTAAAATCTGGAGAATCTATTACTGAGATGTATGATAGGTTCACAAAACTCCTGAATGATATGGCTATGCTTGGTAAGGTTTATGATTCTGAAGATACGAACATCAAGTTTTTTAGAGCACTTCCTGAAGAGTAGGACAACAAAACTACAGCCATAAGGGAAGCTAGAGATTTGGATGACATAACTCTAGAAGAATTGTATGGCAGACTCAAGACATATTATTTAGAGATGAAACAGAGGAAAAATAAGAAATATGTAAAGACAAAATCTGTGGCACTCATAATGGAGTCTGAGAAAGAACAACGGGGAGGACCCAAAGAAGCTAGAATCAAGGATTCAAGGAAGAAGGGTAAAGCTGTTGAGGAGTTAGAGTCTACTAACACAGACTCCGATTATGATGAAGAGATTGATCAAAGTCAAATGATGGCTATGTTTGTAAAAAATTCAAAAAAAAATGAAATTTAACAAAAAAAAAACTGGCAAATTTAGCAAGAGACAATCATTCAAGAAGGAAGATGAAAAGGTTGAGAAGAGCAAGAGCACAATAATCAAACTTGACAAAGCAAAAGTCAAGTGTTTCAACTGTGGAATATTGTGACACTTTGCTAGTGAATGCAAAAAGCTAAAGAGTCAAGGAAAAAGGAAAACAATTATATCAACTAGAAAGGATTGAGCAGATTCAAGCTCAGAGGATGAAATTGATTATGAAAATCTAGCATTGATGGCATCCTCCTCAAGAAAATCACAATCTCCCAAAGAACCCTCATCTCCTAAAACTCTGGTATCAAGCTTCACTCCTGAATCCTTACTTAATTTAGATTCTGATAGTTTACCAATAGTGCAAAGAGAGATTAATAATATACTGATAAACTGTAGGTTTATCACTAGAGAAAGTGAAAGGTTAAGAGAAGAAAACTAAACCTTAACACAAAGAAATAATCATCTAGAGTCTGAGTTAAAATCAATGGAACAATACAAAAAGGATTCTGAGAAATATAGTCACAACTACACTGAAGACTTGAAAGCCTATGACTATGTTAGGAAAGAACTAGAGGAAGAAAGACTTAAGTTTAAAGTTTGGACAGACTCTGGTAGAAAAGTTCAAGAAATTCCCAATAACAAAAATATGTGTCAAACTGCTGGTCTAGGCTATGACATGAGTCAAGGCAAAAGATATATTGTTGAGAATGATAACAATGAAACTAGCCAAATTAGTAAGACTAATGATAAAAGTACCTTTGTTACTGTTAAGTTTGTGACCCCTAAAGAGAAAACTGAAACCACAAACTCATCTGTCAATAGTCCCCCTGTTGTTCATAAAAAGACAGATGAAACAGGAGTAAATAAGTCTAAGAAAAATATTAACACAAGGTACTTGTCTAAGTCTAAGTTAAAAGAAAGGCTAGAGAACTTATCAGAGTCTACCAAAACTAGGAGAAATAGGAATGGTAAGGAAGGAATTAATAAGGCCAATAATTATCAAAAGGATCCTAATGCTCCTATAAAGAAATGTTATAGATGTGGAAATCAAAACCATTTAGCTCTGGACTGTAAAACAAAAATTGAGAAGAAATCAGAGTCTAGTCATTCACAGACTCTGAAAAGTCACTACATTCCACAGAAGCCCTGTTATCACTGTGGTAGCATATTTCATTCCATTTATATGTGTAGGGACAACCATGATTTGTATTACAATTTTTATGAGCTAAAATCTTCAATTGATAAAAGCTAGTATGACATTGTCAAGACTCCACCAGAGTCTAAAGCAACAAAGGAGACAGGTAAACCAAAAGTGAAAAATATTAAACCCGTTTCACCTAAAGTTAGTGGAAAATGATTCAAAACTGTTTGGGTCCCCAAAACATCTAACTAGCTGCTTTATGTATACAGAGAACCAGGGTAAAGAAAGTAACTCTAATCCTGGACAGTGGATGCTCAGGACACATGACTGGAAAGAAATCTCTGCTTACAGACTTTGTGGAAATGGCTGGCCCAGAAGTATCCTTTCGAGATGGAAACAAAGGACAAACACTAGGATATGGCAAGATTGAACTTGGAAATGTCATCATTGAAGAAGTAGCTCTATTTTATGGCTTGAAAAATAATTTAATAAGCATAAGTCAACTTGGAGATAAAAGTTACCATACTGGCTTTGACAACAAAGAGTGTCTTGTGACTCACAAAGAAACAGGTATTTTGGTTTTCAAAGGACACATACATGGTAACATATATGAAGCCATCTTGGAGGATTGCATACACAGTGAAATCACATGTCTATATAGCAAGGCCTCAACTGAAGAAAGCTGGAAGTGGCACAAGAAACTGTCTCACATCAACTTCAAAACACTCAACAAGTTGGCTAAACAGAATCTTATAATAGGATTACCACAAGTTGATTTTGTGCAAGATGGACTTTGTGAAGCTTGTCAACTTGGAAAGTAAAGGAAAACATCCTTCAAGAGTAAGACAATTAACACAATTTCTGAACCCTTTTATTTATTGCATCTTGATTTATTTGGTCCAGTAAATGTGATGTCAATTAACAAAAAGAAATATACTCTTGTTATTGTAGATGATTTTACAAGATTCACATGGGTTTTCTTTCTACATTCAAAGGATGAAGCTCCACAACACATAATAGACCATATCCTTTTTTTGGAAACAAAATCAAAGAAAACAGTTAGAGTTCTAAGGAGTGACAATGGTACTGAATTCATGAATTCAATCATGGAGGATTACTGTGCATCAAAAGGAATTACTCAATAATTTTCTGCACCAGAAACACCTCAACAAAATGGAGTTATGGAGAGAAAGAATAGAACACTCATAGAAGCTGCCAAGACAATGTTGAAAGAGTCTATGCTACCCGTATATTTTTGGGCTAAGGCAGTCAATACAACATGTTTCACTCAAAACTGTGCTTTAATAAATATGCATGAAAAGACTCCCTATGAGATGGTAAAGGACAAGAAGCCAAGTGTGAAACACTTTCACATATTTGGATGCAAGTGCTTTGTACTGAAAGTACATCCTAAAAATCTAAGCAAATTTAAAGACAAGGCAGATGAATCAATTTTTCTTGGATATGCATCAAACACAAAGGCATTCAGAGTGTTCAATCTCAGAACCAGAATTGTTATAGAATCTATTCATGTTGCATTTGATGATAAAAAGTTTACAGGATTGCAGGATGAGTCAGATTCTACAACAGTGGAATTTTAAAATCTAAAAAGTTCTGAGATAGATGAAGATGAAGAGTCTCAAATAACTCCTGAAACAACACAGAAACCTGCACACTCTGAGGGGGAGCCAGAAAATTTAACTCCAACTAATTCAGAGTCTAACTCATCGGGGTCTAGATCAAGCATCTCTGAATCCTTGTCAGAGTCAAGCAATTTAGGGGGAACCTCTTTATTTGAATTCCACTCAAATACAGAAGATGCCAATGATTTAGGGGGAGATTCAAGTTCAAGAACCAATCTTCCACCAGCTAGAAAATGGACAAGGGGTCACACTCCTGACTTAATAATTGACGACCCTGAGAGTGGTGTACAACCAGAACAGCCACTCAAAATGAATATCTTTATAGTTATTTTCTCTCAAAGAATGAACTTAAAAAAGTTGAGGAAGTATTACAAGACCCTGATTGGATCATTGTAATGCAAGAAGAATTGAATGAATTTGAGAGAAATAAAGTGTAGAAACTTGTACCAAGACCAAGAAAAAGATCAACTATTAGAGCCAAATGGGTGTTCAGAAACAAGCTTGATGAAAATGGGACTGTGATTAGAAATAAAGCAAGCCTAGTTGCAAAAGGATAATCTCAGGAGGAAGGAATTGATTATCATGAAATTTTTGCACCAGTAGCAAGATTGGAAGCTATCATAATATTTCTTGCATTTGCAGCTCATTCAAAATTCAAGGTGTATCAAATGGATGTGAAAAGTGTCTTCTTGAATGGGAAGTTGGAAGAAAAAGTCTATGTGGAGCAACCACCAGGATTTGTTGATCCAAAGTTTCCTGATCATGTTTACAGGTTAGACAAGGCACTATATGGATTGAAGCAAGCACCTAGAGCATGGTATGAAACTCTTTCAAAATTNAGACACTATATGGATTAAAGCAAGCACCTATAGCATGGTATGAAACTCTATCAAAAATTTTCTTGAAAATGAATTCATAAGAGGTATCATTGATAAAACTCTTTTTATTAGAAAACATAAAGGTGATATTTTACTTGTTCAAATTTATATTGATGATATTATATTTGGTTCTACTAATGAAAAACTCTGTGCAAAGTTTAGCAAATTAATGCAGTCAAAATATGAAATGAGCATGATGGGAGAATTGAACTTCTTTTTGGGACTTCAAGTCAAACAGAATGATGATGGAATCTTCATCAATCAATCAAAGTATGTGAAAGACCTGTTGAAGAAGTTTGATACACAAGACTGTGCAACTGCCAAAACTCCCATGTCAACAACCACTAAGCTAGACTCTGACCCAAAGGGTAAGAAAGTTAACAACACTAGTTATAGAGGTATGATTGGCTCATTGCAATATTTAACTGCAAGTAGACCAGATATAATGTTTGCAACATGCATGTGTGCTAGATTTTAGGCTGACCTAAGAGAATCACATTTATTACCTGTAAAGAGAATTTTCAGATATCTCAAGGGTGCACAAACACTTGGACTTTGGTATCCTAAAGAGTCATATTTGTCACTAATTGGTTATTCAGACTCTGACTATGCAGGATGCAAAGTGAATAGGAAAAGCACAACAGGTCAATGCCAATTTCTTGGCAACAGGTTAATTTCTTGGTTTAGTAAGAAACAACAAACATTTTCAACCTCAACAGCTGAGGCTGAATACATAGCAGCTGGAGGTTGCTGTGCTCAAATTATGTGGATGAAAAATCAGTTACTTGATTATGGACTAACTTTCTCAAATATTCCTATGTATTGTGACAATATAAGTGCTATTAAAATCGCAGAGAATCCAGTCCAACATTCCAGAATAAAGCATATTGATGTCAGGTATCATTTTATTAGAGAACATGTTGAGAATGGTATTGTGACACTTCATTATATTTTAACTGACAGACAGATTGCAGACATATTAACCAAACCACTTGATGAATCTACCATTCTCAGACTGGTAGGTGAATTAGGTATATTAAATATGTAAGTGTTCAATCTTAATGGAAGCAAGGTATGTACTTTAATTATAGTCCCTGATTTAACACACTATGATTAATTAAAATTGCAAAATTTTGTTTGGTACTTTACCTTGACAGAGTCTAGTTCTTAGACTCTGACGAGTCTGTAGACTCTGAGNCAGATTGCAGACATATTAACCAAACCACTTGATGAATCTACCATTCTCAGACTGGTAGGTGAATTAGGTATATTAAATATGTAAGTGTTCAATCTTAATGGAAGCAAGGTATGTACTTTAATTATAGTCCCTGATTTCTCAAACTATGATTTGCTCTTACAAAATTTTTGAAGTACTGTATCTTGACAGAGTCTAACTCCTAGAATCTGACGGGTCTGTAGACTCTGATGAGTCTGTAGACTCTGAAAATGTTTTAGGCACCTAGACCCTGAAACGGATAATATTCGCGCCTATAGATTCTGATTACGTTTAAACTGTTCAAATGACTTGAAATAGACGGTAATAGTTACTTTTAACTGATGATAGGCTGTAGACTCGTGTGTAGTGTATGCAACTTAAACAAAATAGAAAATTCTCATACATTTTACTCACATGTTCATTGCAAATTAATTTTCTAAGGTAGAATTAATCATAGAACTTTCTAAGAACCCTAGCTAATTTCTTCAAGCGTATTCATCACTTTCAACTAAACAATTTCAATGGCTGTTATCTCAATTGTCATGAGGGGACCCAAAGCTATCGCATTCACCTTTGGAGACTTTGAGTTCATGACCACTAACCATGTGGCAGCCCTTGGCAACAAGAAAGGGGTAGATGCTGACTACTACCCCATGATGGATTTCTTGGAGCAATCTAAGCTCAGCTACATTCTCAAAGCATCCCCTATGATTCATATGGATGCTGTATCTCAGGCTTGGAGCACTGCCAAGGTAGTTGATCCTTCTCAGGATCAACCAGGTAAGATTATGTTCACCTTTGGCTCCAGTACCTTTGATGTTACTGCTAATGTGTTAAATTTTATGTTTAAACTGCCTATTAAATAATCTTTTGATGAACCTGTTTCTGATACTAATATTAAGAGCATGTTTAAATCACTAGGTTATTCTACTAGTTTAGAAAATATGAGTAAATTAACTAGGCCGTATTTAAGGAAGGAATAGTCCTTTTTCTTTGATCAACTTGCTAAGTATTTTACTGGAAAGTGTAGTGGCTTTGATGCTATTACTGCTATCACTTATCAAATTGGTCACAGTCTCCTATTTAACAGGGTGATCAACATTGGTGATATATTTCTCACTCAGATGGGAGCTAAATTAAACAATTTGCCAAAGGGCAGAAAGAAAGTCTACTATCATAGATTTTTATGCTTCTCTTGAACCACTTCATTCTTGACATATCTGTCAAGCTTGCAGATGATTGTTGTGTGCAGTCATACAATCAACAAAGGAGGATATTCTCTAACATCAAGAGAAAAGATGACAAGAAGAAGAGTCTACCTGTCATGACATATCCAAAGGTAATGCAGGTAAAACTCTCCAACTACAAGCCCTCTATCTATAATCCTTCATTTTTTGGTGGTGAAATGGTGCATGAACAAGTAATGGAGAACCCCCTACACATACCCAAGTAACCAAATCCCTTTCACCTAAACTATCTTCAAAATCAAAATCCAAAAAGAAACTAACCTCTAGTATCTCTCAACAGGCACCAGTTATAAAGAGGAGGAAACTAGTACAATCAAGGCTTGTAGATGAGCCAAATGATAAAGAGCTCAATCCTCTAGAGAAACAGGTGGTTGAAGGGCTCTCTTTGCTAAAAAAGGGTCATGATACACTTGATTCTAACCTTCAAGCCAAGTATGTAGACTCTCAAAAGGCTACAGACTCTGACAAACCTAGGGAAGTACATCAGGATTCTCAAATTGGGTCTCTTGAGAAATCTTTTGCTAAGAAGTACAAGAGGTTAATGAAGGCTTATTATGCACACATACACAAGCCTATTATTGCTACTAACCCTATTTTACAGGAAACATATGCTCCCAAGGCTCCTGCAGGGCCAGACTCTGAAAGCAAGAAAACACCTGAACCAGAGTCTAATGTTGAGTCAGAGTCTAGTCTGCCTTTAGACTCTGATCATGACACATTTTGGGAAGAAATGCTAGGTGGATGCATCCTCATGTCTCATTGATGAAATCATTACTCCAAATAATGAGGTAATGTTATTTCTATATCCATTGGTGGAATCATTAGAAGATCCCCAACTCTACAAGACACAGCAACAAGTCTTGGATCTTCTCACAACCTATGCAACCCTTAGGAAGAGAATGAAAATAGAGCTACAAATGTCTGCACAAGATGTGGTCAAAAATCTCTATAGCTACCTATTCAACTCTTCATTTCAAGTTATAGCAGCTGGGCTCATAGAAGGCAAAACAAATAAAGTTCTCGAAGCACTTGGTGTGCCAGACTCTGAAAAGCAAATCAAACACAAGCCTAAAAAGATTAAAGTCCACAAAAGGAGAGAATCAGAGTCTGTTGCTGAGTTGGAAACTAAGATTGAGCAACCAATTTTTGACTATGAATTAATTTGGGATAAAGGAGTTACCTACAGGACAGCTATTGATTGGATTTCAACTATTCAGCCTCTTCCAAGAAAGGTGGTTGATTTTCTTGTCCACAATGTAGGAAATGTGGCCAACAAGTATATCTATCCAACCTATGAAAGTAGATTGGATCAAATCAAGGGCTCATACTATCAGAAGATTGCAAGGGAACTGCAGGATTCCTTTCACATGACTTTTGCCCAGGCCATCAATGCAATCCATGCAAGGACTTTTCTAAATGGCAACTTGGATGCATTAACAATGGTTGAATCACAGGAGGTAGCAGGAGATGCCAGGAAGTTGGAGGAAGGGACTAGTGCACCAGTGGTGACTAGTGATAAAGATGCTCAGTTTGCCTCACCCACACAAGAACCACCTAGTCAGAGGTTAGGTGATAGTGGGGCAGGGGAGTATGCTGTTAGGCCCTCCTTGACAACTCTAAACTATGCAGTTGAGAACCCCAGTGATATGGGAGAACAGACTCTGATGGATGCTCATGAAGAATTTCCACAATCTATTCTATCAGAGTCTATCCACTTTGAGGGGGAGTCTCATGCACAAACAGTCAAAGATGGTGACACTCAGACTCTGGCTTCTAATGAAGTCATGCTGAAGCAGTCAGAGTCTAGATTAGACCCTGAGACTGGAATACTGGAGCCAACAGACTCTAAAAAGAAAGAAGATGCTTGTAAGGATTCAGAATCTGTTGATACTCACCCCTTGGTTGAAACCCCTAGCCTTTAGACATTTGAAGGGGTAGCCCTCCATCAAGGTGGTTCAAGTATTGTAGCACATAATTCTTCTCTCAACCCCTCTTCTATAGGATTTTTTAGTGCACCTTCCACATTGAGTGAAAAAATAATTGAGAGGCTGGCACTGGTCCAGGCAAAAGGAGAGGTAGATAAGGCTGTAGAGAGCCTGAGTGAGAAAGAGAGAGTTGGTGCCCAACCCCACTGTGAGGATGAGAGATTAGGGTATCCTGAATCTAGTTTCACTTATTGGGATCAAGATTTTTCTCAGAATTGGTCCAATGAGTTAGGGCAGGGGATGGATGAAAATTCATTCTTGTTAATTATGTCAGTTTGTAACTTCTTGATAGCGAAAATCATCCCTTCGTTACCAATTACGTTGTCACCTTGACTCGAAGGACCTGCATGTAGAGGATCATCGGTCATTGTTGAGTATGTCATCAGAAATCGCCTAGACTCTAAATCAATTTTCCACAGACGGCGCCAAACTGTTTTGGTTAAATTTTGAGAGTTAAAGATTAAGTTTAATAGATTTTAGGTTTGTTTAATGTGTATGAACAAGCAAATAACAAGAACAAACATAAAAATTGACACAACACATTGGTGGCGCGGAAAACCGTCGTTGATAGGTAAAAATCGCGGGTGAGAACTTTCCCAACCAAATATGATCGACTAGAAATGATGTCTAAGTGTTTACTATAAATGAAGTTACAATAAATAGAATTAAGAAACTATGCTCTGGACGTCAACTAGTAGTAAAATAGTGTAGTGAAGAAGTAGTTGCCTTTTAGGATTTGTCATATATCAATTATATCATCTTTTATTGTATAATATATGTCAAACTCTCATCTGCACGTTAACATGATTTTAGGAGCCAATCTGTCAATGATCCTACTTCTTAGAGATAAGGTAGCAACCCTTTCTATTTTTCAGGACGGTTATTGACCAAGTCTAGTTGTTGCTGTGTTCACTGATTGCTTCGTTTCCGTCGAGTCCTCAATGTCGATGTCAAGTTTTATTTGTCGACTCACAGATGTCCTCCTTAATGTCTGACATGTTGAAATCCAACTCCACCATATATAATGATCATAAATCATTTAGTTAAGCACGTATTTTAATTGAAAGATAGATATTTATAAGTGAAGCTTAATTATCTAGCTAACGTGGTTCAAATATTAACCCATGGTGAATTATCAAACTTTTAATATTTTAATTTAATTTAATGAAATAGTAAAGATGTGTTAAAGTAATTTAGTGCTTCACTATTTAAAAGTAAACTATATATTTAGAAACTAAAAGAGTTTGGTATTTAATTGTTTTCCAAGAGTTAAGACAAAGAACAAATATATATATGCGGTTTGATTAGAAGTTGCAAAGTGTAAGAAGCATGAAGAATATTAAACTCAAACGGAATGAAAGACTCTTAAGAAGGTAGTTGGAGTTTTGTAGGCCATATATTTAATTAGCTCATGCATTCCATCCCTTCCTATTATTTTTCAATCTAATATTTAACTAACACTTCATTATCTTATATATGAAAATAAGAAAACTAAAATTGATCTTAATTAGATAATTTTATCTGAGATAGTGAATAAAATAACTATATTTTAATAATTATGATATTTTAATATGTACATTCAAAATAATTGAGTAATTATTAAAATACAATTATTTTATTCACGGTCTAAGAAAAACTTATCAAATATCAATATTAGTTTACTTATTCTCTTTATATATACACTAATTACATTTCTCTCTGTAATTCCACTAAACTGGCTCCTCTTTCGGAAGCAAACCCCTCTCCCCCTCATGCATGTGCTGCAGTTCACCTACTACAATAACAACCAAGCTAGCCACATATAGAGCCGGCCAAACGGGCGGGTCGGCTCGCCCCGACTCGCCCCGGCTCGCCCTCTAGTTCGCCCCGGCTCGCCTGAAAACCGGGCCGGTTCAAAAACCGGCACGAACCGTTTAAAAAGCGAGCCGTGCACGAGTTGGTTTGGGCACGGACCGGCTCGTCAAACCCGCACGAATCATGACGAGCAAAACCGGCACGGTCCGGCACGGCTCGTGGCTCTCCANTGAACCGTGACGAGCAAAACCGGCACAGTCCGGCACGGCTCGTGGCTCTCCAACCCGCCTGTAGTTTGTTACAAACCGGCCCGCTCGGCACGTTAGCTCGCCTAGCAGTAGCACTAGTAGTTATATTACCGCCTGCAGTTCTTTTCATATTTGATAAAATGTATTTATCTCAATTTTAATTTTATATTTTATTATCAAATACAATGAAAACTTACTAATGGTTATAACATTTTGTTCTTATCAATTTTTTAATGATTCTTTTTAAATTCTTAAGATTATGTTTGTTTTATTTTTGTTTCCTATATACTGTAATTTAGATTTTTAAGATCTATTTAAATTGGATGACAAATATTTTAGGTATATTATGAATTAATTTAAATTTTAGTGCTTTTATTAAATAATTTTTTATTTTAAATATTTTATTAATAGTTCATTCAAACTGATCTACCATAAAAAAGTACAGAATTCAAGATATAATATAGTTTATAGCTCGGCCCGCGGTTCAGCTGTGCAGTATGACTTTTACAATATAGTGTCATGTGACTTTTATAATATAGTTTTTAGAATGACTTTAATGACTATAACTCGGCATGGCACAGGTAGCTCGGCACGGCACGACACGACTCGTATGAATAACAATCCATTTTTTTAGAATTTTTATATTTATTAATTATTTTATTCATTCTTGGTAAAATTATTCTAGCGAACAACAATAAGATTTTGTATAAATTAAATAGTGGATATAATATTTTAATTTTGTAATTTAAAATTTAATTTGTTTTGTATTTTTTATTTGTTTATTATGTACAAGATGTTTGTTCTGTTTTTTAGAGAGGAGTCCTCTCAAATTATTTGTAAAATATTTTTTAATTAATAAAATTTATAGAGGTACCGCCCTCTTTTATTTCAAAAATATTCGTATGAAATAAGTATTTTTTTAATGAAATAAAAAATATTCCAAAAATATTCGTATGAAATACATATTTATTCGTATGAAATAAGTATTTAAAAAATGAAATTTAAATTTAAAAAATAATAAAATAATAAACCCGTCAAACCCGCCTAACCCGCGAGCCGCACGCGAGTCAGCCATTCTACGAACCGTCCCGACTCGGCACGGCCCGGGAATTTTCACGTGCCGTCTACGAGCCAGGAGCTGGCCAAACCGGCTCGCGGGCGAACCGGCCCGGCTCGCCCGGCACGCCCGTGTGGCCAGCTCTAGCCACATATATACAAATCACGTATGCATAATTCAATAACTATTTTAATTTTATTTGAGTTCATATATAACACTCCAACACAAAGCAAAACAAATGAATATTATATTACGTATTCACACAGGCATACAGTACCTTTATAATATTTAAACGAGTATATAAGATGGTGCATGCTAGCTAGCTAGGATAATATTGAGGTGAGAAATGAGGGTTATCACAATATATATGATAATATTGTTGCAGTTACACTTTGGTTTCCAACTATTTATAAGCTATCTATTGGTATGGACATCTGCTGCTACTTTTTATACTTGAGTTTTGTTTCTTGCAGCATCCTACTTTTTTTCACCATAATTTGTTCAAACACAAGATATAGATACATCATCTCATTTTTAGTCAAGAAAAAAAGCTACTGTTTGTGGGCAGGTATGCATTACATATACACATATACTTCATTTAGTTATCTTTCATGTTTTAAGTTGAAATAAGGCAGAAAGTGTTTTATTTCATCAACCTTTGTATGAATGTACTAATAACTGATGCACTTTATGCCTTTACAACCTTTTGATTCGCTTACGAAGTTGCTTGTAGGGGTTTTTGTAAGATCCCATATCGATAAGATATAATCAGTTTGAGGTCTTTAGAAAGACAAGTCAATAACCGGTGTATAACAAAGTTGCCGGTACTTTTGGACTGATCTGTGATGAATTATTTGGTCTGGTATGAATTCAGTTGGGGGTTTGGATTGTTATAGTTTTGAGTTGATATGTTCATGCCTCTGTCCCAAATTGATTGTGAAAAATAAGTATGGATGTGTGATTATTTACAAATCGATCTATGAAATATAAATTTATTGAAATCGAATCGACTTCTGAAGGAATATATAATGATGATGAATTAATGTCGAGTTGCAGGAAACATGAGCTTTTTGCAGCCTATCATGGAGAAAATACGGCCAATACTTGTGGGTGTCAAAGGCTGGAACTACTGTGTTTTCTGGAAACTGAGTGAAGATCAAAGGCAATAATTTTTTGTCATATTTATATGGAAGATTTGTTTAGTCCTGTCAGTTATCGATCTTTTTCTTTGTTCGTGATGTGTTGTCATTAGGTTCCTTGAGTTGATGGATTGCTGTTGTGCTGGGAGTGAGAGAAGAGTAGTTGATAATATTGGTGAAACTGGGGATGACCAGGAGCTTCTGTTTACAGTTGTTTCTATTAATCCTTGCAGAGATGTCATGTTTCCGCACACAAGGACCAAGGCTTGTGAACTGCTTTCGCAGTTACCTTCTTCCCTTCCCATGGATTCCGGGTACGTAAACATTAACGACGACATATATCTCCCCTGATCATTATATTTAGTACTCTATATCATGTGTTTGTGTTTATAGATTAATTATCTTAAATAATCTGTAATAGTATGAATGCTAAACAATTTTCCAATAAAAATGTATGTGTGTAAAACACAGGATTCATGCACAGGCTTTGATAACAAATCAACCCAAATGGCTGAACTTCTCTAACAGCTGCCACTCAGACATAATGCTGGAGGTGAAGTATTACACACAGACAAACACATGTTGATGTCTTTACGGGCAGCATTTCGAATTTTTATCCACTGATTTACTTTGACAGGATGCAGTAGAGACTAGGGTTTTAGTTCCGGTTTCAGTTGGACTGATCGAGCTCTTTGTAGACAAACAAGTAACTCTATTTCCTTCCTGAATGTACTTTAGATAATATCTTTGTGCATGATTGAAAAGTGATATATTTACTTTATATTTGCAACTCTATGCATTCATAATTCTCAACTGCTAAGGTGCTAAACTAGTTGTCATTGAGAAAAGTTGAGTGACCAACATGCTTAAAATATATTTTTACATACAAACCTCTACAAAGTATAATCTAATACAAGAGTTTTGATTTCTTGTTAAAAAATCCCAAAACATACTAAAAGGATTTTATTAATCAAAAAGGTAACAATAAAAAGTAATTTAATAAATGGTAGAGGAATGAGTGAGAAGATCAAGAACGAGACATTACACCTATATAAAANCAATAAAAAGTAATTTAATAAATGGTAGAGGAATGAGTGAGAAGATCAAGAACGAGACATTACACCTATATAAAAACATAAGTTGCATGCAATTTTTTGGTAGTTCGCATC
>QRFB01010509.1:1914-17408 GCA_008931105.1 Oenanthe javanica
GGGTAACCTCAGGCCTATTCTTATGATGAGAAAACAGTGAGACCCGTATGGTACGAGGATAAGCCTTATGCTTTTAATGATCTTTCGGCAAATACATGGAGTTCAAGTTTGAACGCATGGAATTTAGTTGAGTAAACGCGGGTTACTCTCTAAGATAAAGATCACCTATGTAGGAGAGAAGTGGGGCCACTTCAAAGGAAAATTGCGAGGCACAATTATTTAGAAACTCCCACAGAACCAGGACGATGTCCATAGCCAAAATGGACATAATCATGAGAGCTGAATGAGTCAGAAAAGATGTAGTGATAAGTATATCATCGCTTACACAAACGGTTGAACAGTTCAAGGACACTCGCGTCTACTGTCTACCAGTAAGGTCGGTATGCTTAATCGAACGAAGGTTCAAGGAGAATTCTCTACCTATCGTATGCTATATCTGATCGAAGAAACTATCACCAAGCCAAATTCCGTGTCTGTCTGTCTGGTGTGTGCTACTGAAACATCAATCTCATCCATGTGGGGGATTGTTAGAAAATATGGGTAGAAGCCCGACATTGTCGAGTCATTTTGAGCATAAGTTTGAATATTTCTTGGGTGCGTGCGCGCAACAAGTTATGATTGTAGTATGTTCTTCTTCGAGAGAGCTTTCCAACACATATTTAAGTATTCAAAATGATTAAAGAATGGATGAGATATGATTATCCAAAGTTGGTACCTTGAAAGTGGAAATCTAGAAATAAGAACTTGAATCCCACATTGAATTGGAAAAGAGTTTTCCATGACTTTATATAGTAGAACACTTATGTAGTGTTTAAGATGTGTTAGTATGGTATTGCTCCACCACCCACGTGCGCGCAGGGGGGTGCAAATCATGGGATTTCGAGGGCAAATTCGTGGTTTCGCAAGCCTTCAGGCTTTCCGCGTGGGCGACATGCGGAGCGAACATGAATGCAGCAAAATTTGGGGCGAATAAATCCGGACTAGTTTTGCTGAAATCAAAGTAACTGTCAAGATCAAAGTTGCTGTCAGGCAGGAAAGTTGCTGTCAGGCAGGAAAGTTGCTGTCGAGACGAGAAATTTACTGTCAGCATTGCAAACCTGCTGTCAGGAAAGTTGTAAACCTGTTGTCGAGAAACTTACTGTCAGCATTGCAAACCTGCTATCAGGAAAGTTGTTGTTGAGAAACTTGCTGTCAGTATTACAAACCTGCTGTCGAGTTCGACAATAAACTCAAACTTGCTGTCGAGAAAGTTACTGTCAGTATTCGACAGTAAACTCAGATCAAAGTTACTGTCAAATTTCCACTGTGCTTAATATAATAATTCATTATTTTATTTTAATAATAAGTATTATTATTAATTCGAAATTGATTACGAATTGATTTTGACAACCGATTTCCTTTATTAATTAACGCGTGATTAATTAAGAAAAACGCGTGGTAATTTAAAAAATTGTGCAGGGCCCAAGTTTTCTCAGTCTATATATTCATCTTATTCGGTCTTAGGTTAATCTCATAAGTCAATCTTCTGCCTTAAAACCTAAATACAGTCGTCCTCTTCCTAGTGATACTTTTCTTGCTCTGTTCAAGCTCGCTGAAGGTGTTGTTCTTCGTGACATCATCGTGTTCTCGTTTTATCCTGAAAGGCTATCGACTCAAACAGGCGGTGAGAGCCGAAATAGCTTTAAGGAGACAGTTCCGCACTGGACTCGAGACATTCTCTGTTTCTTATACCTTCTCTTTAACAGTTTGTTTATAGTCATACAGTATTATGTTATTTGCACACACAATCACTCGTGATTTATTATTGTATTTTTGACAGATTGTTTAACAATAACTTCAGCCAATTCTGGATTCACATGACCCTCAGCGTAAACATCTACCACTATCCCTTCGGCGACACACCCAAGACCAAAATGTCCTTCCTGCTCGAAGATAGCCGCATCAACATTTACCTTAGTCTCATTAATTCCTGGTTCCATATGGTCAGTAGAACCTAGTAGAGAATTAGATTTCAGAGCCTGAGCTTTCTTCCATTGATTAAGGACCATTTTAGCTGAACGAACTACCTCCATTGCAGTTGTAGACTTCTTATTCCAGACCATATCATTGCTGGCACGCCAAATTGACCAACACACCATCACAGCTTCCTCAATTAAATCTTTAGATGAATTAAAGAAAATATACTTCAACCACTGTCCCACCTCAACCGAAGCACTGTTGTAAGTGTCAACACCAGAGCAGTTCCAACATGACCGTGTAAAGTGACATTCCAGAAACAAGTGCCAAGCCGTTTCGGTAGCACTCTGACAGAAAGGACATCTGACATCAACAAGGACATGTTTACACACGCAAAGGTAAGCAACCAGTAATAAGACGCCAAATAAAATCCTTCACTTTAGTTGGAATTTTTAGATTCCAAAGATGACGCCAAAAGCTTCTGTTCTCATCATTAACCACGTGTCCAGAAATTTGTTGTTGCATTTTACCGTATAAATACCTGTACCATCTCTGCTCCACGTCCAAAAATCTTCATCTGCAGAAGCTCAACTAGATACTTTTAATCAAATTAGTATCTCTTTCATAAAACAGATCTCGGAGAATGTCATCATCCCAAACTCTGTATGTCTCCTTAAACAGAGAGCAAACTACTTGTCCAACTAGAGCTTGGTGATCCCAAGTAACAAAAACATTTCTCATATCAGGTAACCACGGATCATCCAGAATACTAACAGTGAGACATGTTCCAGTAAATTTCCGTACCCCCATCTTAATTAAATCTTTAGCCGCAAACAAACTTTTCCAAATAAAACTTGGATTTTTTTCCAAATTCCCTGAGAAAAAGTATCTGGCCTTATAAATCCTTCCTGCCAAGCTGTCTTGATGAGTTATCAAACGCCAACACTGCTTGCCCAACATTCCCAAATTAAAATGGTGAATATTTCTAAAACCCATCCCACCCATATCTTTACTCTTACGAACGCTATGCCAAATTTTCCAATTAATTCCCTTCCTGTTATTAGTACAACTCCACCAGTACCTGTTCATTAATCGCTCTGTGCACATACCTATTGGAAGCACAAAAACACTCATAACATAGCTTGGCAAAGATTGAGCCACCTTCTTTAAGAGAATTTCTTTACCAGCACGACTAAGGAGCTTGCTTCCCGGGGAGAATGCAAAGCTTAAGGAGCGGGGGATAGGGCCCCACTTGAAATTCCATTTTTTTTAGGAAGTAGGTGCTATGCAAAAATTTGGTTTTGTGTTAGTAAAGAAAAGAAAATAATTTTTTTGAAAAAGGGATAAATTTTATATAAAATTATCAGGAAGCATATAAAAATTACTTATATCAATTGTAGTGAAATATTATTTTGAAAAATATCAAAACTAAAAATATCTTTTATTAATCACACTAAAACGTAAGTCAGTTTAAATTTATATTTCTACCTTTAACTCTTTTAGTTTAATTAAAATTCTTTTCAACATGTTAATATAAAATAAGTGTCAATATAATATCATATTTATTTACAGTGTTGTCATTGTAATTTTAAATTTATCTTCGTTAATAATTATAATTATAATAATAATTTTTAAGATGTCTTAGTATAGTATGATACACATGTAATGGAAATATACAATAGTATTTGGAAATAATGAAAATAAAATTAAATAATAATGTAATAAAATTAAATTCAAATAAATTTTATTTAAAATTCTATATTAATTAATTAAATTAAATACTCTTAACTGATACAGGGCATGCATCCTTCTTCCTATTTGATAACTTTTACCATTTTATTGTCAATCTTCATCCCATCTATCCATTTCTTCTTCTACAACTTTAATACTTTTATTTAACTCTTCATTACGGTGTTCTCTTGGTCCATAAATATAGCCCATACAAGAATTATACTAATATTTTACATTTATATTAACTTAATATTAATTTAATATTGATATGGTGTCCTCTTGGTACATAAATACTAGCTTGTAACCCGTGCAAAACACGGGAATAGAGTAATAAATAATATATTATATATTTTAAATTAATTAAATATTTAATTTGATTATTTATGTTATTAATATTTTTATGTAATATTGTACATGTGATAAATTATTTTTGAATCATATTTATATTATGTATTTAAATTCTCATTAATATATTATTATATATTTATATTAATTAACATAGATTAATAACACGTGCAAAGTATTAATAATTTTTTATTAATAAAAAGAGTTTGAATATATTAGAAAATATTTAATTAAAATTTAAATAAAAGAGTATATTTTAATATATATAAAATTTTAATATAATTTAAATATTCAAAAAAATTTATTATAAAATTGCAATTTTAAATAAATATAAGTGTTTGAGCGATTAGAAAATTGAAACATGCTATTAGATATGAGTACAACTCTATATTCTAATTAAAAAACAAATTCGTTTAGAGTAATATAATAAAAATATATATATAATATAGATAAAACACAATATTAGGAAACAAACACTGATGCTGTTAGAGAATAAAGATCAGAGTTTACACTGTTGACGTCATAAGAGTTTAGGAAGCTGTCGGTCAGAGTTTACTCTATCAGAAAATACTCAATAAGAGTTTACTCTAACAGATAATGCTCAAATCAGAGAATAAACAGCCGACAGAGTTTAACAATCAGAGTTTGAAAAGGAAACAGACAAATCAGAATATGATTAGGATAGTGAAAAAGGATTCCTAATGCAAGTCTATTACCTTATTAAAGCTAATTTTTTATAATCTGATTTATAATTGAATTGTAACTGTGTTTATATAAACACAAACATAGGTTAACATTATGTATATTTACAAGTCTTATTTTTCATAACCTAGCAGCTCTTGAGAACAAAGAATTTCTTGAGAGAGTTTTTTATTCCATTCATTATCTTTAATATAAAACTTTGTTCTTTTTACATATTTGTGTTCATAAATCGATTATTAGGTACTATTACATTCAACCCCCCTTCTGTAATAGATTATCTTTCTGGGCAAACAATTGGTATCAGAGCAGGCAGTTTATTTTCAACTCAAAGATCATATAATCATGTCTGGAAACAAGTATAAAGCATAAGAATTCCAATCTTGAAGAAAGCAGAGTACCCTACATGGAGGGTGAAGATGATGATGTTCCTTGTAGCAACTGATCCTGATTATTTAGACAGAATCCATACAGGTCAGTATCTACCAACCAAATTAGTGACATCTATAATTGTGAAAGGAAGACAAATCCCTGAATATTATACCCTAAAGGATAAGAAAGAATGGACCAATGAAGAAAAACTTGAAGTCCTCAAGGATGCAATAGCATGCAAAATAGCAAAAGAAATCTGGGATGCACTGGAGGTTCAATGTCAAGGAACCAAGGGAATCAAGAAAAATAGAAGATCTTTGCTAATTCAAGAATATGAATATTTTGAAGCTAAACAGAATGAGTCTCTCACAGATATCTATGATAGATTTCTAACTCTATTAAATAACTTGGCTTTGGTGGATAAAATGTATGACAATGAAGATTCTAATACCAAGTTTCTTAGAGCTCTTCCTAGAAAATGAGATCTGCAAACATCTTTAATAAGAGACAGGGCTGATTTAGATGAGATGTTTTTAGATGAAGTCTACAGAAAATTAAAAACTCATGACTTGGAATTACAGTAAAGAAGAAACAGGAAAAGTAGCACTCATCACATCAAAGAAAGATTAGATGGATTCCTCAGATTCTGAAGAAAAAACAAACTATGCTCTCATGGCAAACTCTGATGCTCTCATCCTAAACTCTGACAATGTACCAAACTCGGTCTTTAATTTTGACACTGAAAATATCTTTGAATTAAAGTCTTTCCTTAGATCATTGCATGTTAGTTTTAAATCACAATCTCTTGAAAATGAAAGATTAAAATCTGAGATACAAACTCTGACTGCTAGGAATAAGTCTCTTGAATCTGAAAATTCTAATATACTTAGCATTAAGAAAGACTGTCAAAATTCCATACACATGAAAACTCAATTAAAAATTCAAGTTGAATATTTGAAATATGAAATAGCTAAGGAAAATGAGACTTTCAGAGTTTGGACAAACTTTGGCAAGAAAGTCCAACAAATGCTTTTCAACAAGAATTGGACTTCTGCTTTAGGTTATGAATCTGATAAAGAAACACACACTAAAGCACACACAAAAAGAATTTTGAGTGAACCTGTGAAATTTGTTAAAGCTAGCAATGACAAGAAATTTACATCTGGTAAATGCTCTTATAATAACATAGGTAAAAAGATTAGAGTGCCAGAAAATAAATCTGTCAATATAGGATTACTTTCACAGAAGCAACTTAAGGAAAAGTTGAAGACAGTCACTAATAAAGACAAATCTAAAAAGGTGAAAAGAAATAGAAATGAAAAAGTAGGAATTATTAAGGAGAATAACTATAAGTATATCCTTGATGCTCCTAGAAATACCTGCTTTAACTGTGGAAATTCAAATCACTTTGCCATTGACTATAAACAAAACAAAAAGAAAGAATCTGGGAAACCTAATACAGAGGCTAGAAAACAAACTAGATATAGACTACAAAATCCCTATTTTTATTGTGGTAATTTATGGCATTCTATTTATACATGCAAAGAATATCATAGTTTGTATCACAATTATTATGAACCATTACCTCAACTGAATGTATCTCCAAAACATGCTTTCAAACAAATTTATGTAATAAATTTTGATAAAAGAGAAGTAAACTATGACAGTATAAAACTCTGATCATGACACTAGATTTACCTGGGTGTACTTCTTGCATAAGAAGGATGAAACTGCAAAGATAATTTTTAATCATATTGCAATGATTGAGAATGGATCAACTTACAAGGTAATGAATCTAAGGAGTGACAATGGAACAGAGTTTAAGAACTCTGCAGTGGAGGAATTTTGCTCAATAAAAGGTATTATTCAACAATTCTCAGCACCTGACACACCTCAACAAAATGGTGTAGTTGAAATAAAGAACAGAACTCTAATTGAAGCTGCCAGAACAATGCTAGAAGGAGTAAAGCTACCTACTTATTTTTGGGCAGAAGTTGTGAATACTGTATGCATTACTCAGAATTGTTCTTTAATAAACAAATATGGAATGACTCCATATGAAACTTTGAAGGGAAAAAAAAGCCAAATGTCAAATACTTTCACATCTTTGGAAGCAAGTTTTTTATTCTCAAAATACATCCTGAACAATTGAAGAAGTTTGAACTTAAAGCAAATGAAGGAATTTTTATTGGTTATGCAACAACTTCTAAAACCTCTTCAAAGGCATTCAACGTGTTCAATTTAAGGACAAGGACATTCATGTAATTAATTAATGTTTCTTTTGATGAAGGAAAGATAGCTGGATTACATGATAAAGATGCACAGGAAACTATGAGATTTGAGAATGAATTGCAGAATATAAACTCTGTTGAACTAAACCATGATGAGATAAACTCTGTTCAATCAAACACTGGTGAGGTAAACTCTAATTCAGAAATGATTGAAATAGAAATTGAAGAATCTGCACATATTGAGGGGGAGAAACATCAATCAAATACTGACATTGGAGAACAAACCACAGTTATTGAAATATCAGAGTCTAACCAAACTCTAAAACCCTAAACTCTGATCAATCAAACTCTGAGACCACAAACTCTGAGACCTCAATCTCTGATAATTCAAACTCTGAGACATCAAACACTGATGGAAACACATCTTCAGGGGGAAGATCAGCATTTACAGAAGAATCATTCTATGAAGGCACAAATCATGGGGCAGCATCTAGTTCAAGAATTTTTCCACATCCAAGAAAATGGACAAAAGATCACACACTTGATTTAATTATTGGTGATCCAGAAAGTGGAGTAAAGGCAAGGAAAGTTACTCAGAATGAATGTCTATTTCATAGTTTTCTTTCTCAAACAGAACCAAAGAAAGTTGAAGATGCTTTGAAGGATGCAGATTGGGTTACTGCAATGCAGGAAGAATTGAACGAGTTTGAAAGAAATAAAGTTTGGACCCTAGTTCCAAGGCCAAAGAACAGATCAATTGTTGGCACAAAATGGGTGTTTAGAAACAAGACAGACTTTGATGGAATCATTACAAGAAACAAAGCAAGACTGGTAGCCAAAGGTTATTCTCAACAGGAAGGTATTGATTATGATGAAACCTTTGCACCAGTAACTAGACTTGAAGCAATTAGAATTTTTCTTACTTATGATGCACATAAGAAATTCAAGGTCTACCAGATGGATGCTAAAAGTGCATTTTTAAATGGAGAACTTGAAGAAGAAGTTTATGTTGAACAACCACCTGACTTTGTCAATCCAAAATATCCAAATCATGTCTACAGACTGGATAAAGCCTTATATGGACTCAAGCAAACACCAAGAGCCTGGTATGAAACTCTGGCTCAATTTTTACTTGAAAGTGGTTTTACTAGATGTACAATTGATAAAACCTTGTTTTATAGAACTCAAGGTAAGGATTTATTATTGGTACAAATATATGTTGATGATATTATATTTGGTTCCACTAATGAGAAACTCTGTGAAAGATTTTCAAAGCTAATGCAGTCCAGGTATCAAATGAGCATGATGGGAGAATTGAGTTATTTTCTTGTATTACAAGTAAAACAGACTGAGGAAGAAATTTTCATTAATCATTCTAAATATACAAAGAATCTACTCACTAAATTCCAAATGCAAGACTCTGCATCTACTACAACTCCAATGGCTACTGCAACAAAGCTTGATCAAGACACTGGAGAACCTGTTGATATTACAGCATACAGAGGCATAATTGGTTCTCTACTCTATCTGACTGCAAGTAGACCAGACATCATATTTGCAATATGTCTATGTGCCAGATTTTGAGTAAATCCAAGGAAACCACATTTAATTGCTGTAAAGAGAATTTTAAGATATCTTAAAGGCACCATTGATCTTGGCTTATGGTATCCTAGAGAATCTGATTTTAAATTAATAGGCTATTCAGATGCTGACTTTGCAAGATGAAAATTGATAGGAAAAGAACAAGTGGCAGTTGTCAATTCTTAGGAGGAAGAATTGTCTCATGGTTTAGTAAAAAACAGAAATCAATCTCTACATCAACAACAGAGGCTGAATGTATAGTTGCAGGAAGCTGTTGTGCACAAATCTTATGGATGAAAAATCAACTGCTGGATTATGGTTTGAACTTCTCTAAAATTCCTATTTATTGTAATAATCAAAGTGCTATTGCAATGACAGAAAATCCAGTTCAACATTCTCTGACAAAGCACATTAGTATCTGATATCACTTCATAAGGGAACATGTTATGGAAGGAACAATTGAAATACATTTTGTTCCCTTAGATCAATAGTTAGCAGACATATTCACCAAACCACTGTGTGAAGCAACTTTTATAAGATTGGTTTCTGAATTAGGAATGGTGACAAGTGGATCAACTCTAGATGGCAAATAGGATACAATTAGAGTATATGACAAAGTTTGTCAGAGTATGTGGTAAACTCTGATGGAAATATGAGTAAACATTGATCATTGGAACGTCTAATCTCTGATCACAAGTTATCAGTGTTTATGGTAAACTCTATTAAAGTATATGGTAAACTCTGACAGAAAATGCAAACTCTGATTTATATAAAATCTGATTACATGTTAATCTCTGTTTGCACTAAACTCTAAGCTATTCTTTGATTGGACTAATCATAGGACGCGTGTCTATCACAAAAAACGTTTCAGTTGTATACACAGATACACACATACCAGCTGTATTTTGAGAATTGCACTACTCATTACTCTTCCAATCAGTTTTTGCCACGTGTCCCACTACAGGGTATATACAAATGAAAGGGCATAGTCTAATTCTTATTTTCACTTTGAATTATTCATTTGTATCTAATATTCCTCTCTTACTCTCTCATTTCATATAAACCCTAACTGCTCAAACCTGCTAATCTTTGTTTAACAATGGCATCCAAAGGTCAAACTTTTCAAAACTACTTTTTTGCTGCTACAAACTACATATCTCTTTTAGATAAGACAGATGCTCCTCAAGATTTTTATGTAGTGTAGGATTTTCTTCAAAATAGTTACATTGGGTATGCACTACAGGAACCAATGAACTTCTCTGCTCAATCTTTACTCAGAATCTGGTCAACTACAAAGTCTAATAATGCAAGTGATGATGAAGAGCCCATCATCATATTTCAGTGCAACAAAAAACTCACTATCACTCCTGCTGTTGTGAGACAGGCCCTTCATCTTCCAGAAGTGGCCATGCATGATGACTTAGTGATGGATGATCAAATAAAAGAGTTTTTCAGAAAAATAGGCTATGGAGGTTGTAACACCCCCAAAATTAATACACCAATTACTGATTAATTAACAATATTAAATAGATAATAGCAGTGATTATATATATATAACCCTGCCACCCAAACACAATCCTAGATCGCCATCAGGTTCAAGTATGAAAACAACATACTAATTAAATATTACAAGTCCAAATCAAAAAGTCTAAGTTCTAAACTTATTACAACTTACTGATCCAACTGGATCTCAACACACCTGCATACGGTCTCTATATGCTCTACCTGTACCTCCTGTAACCTTACGGGTGGTTCTGTAAGTACGTACCATCTTCTACAGCTGCTGAAAGGGTTAGGAAGCAAGGAGTGAGCTAAATTGCTCAGCAAGTGTAAACAATAATCGTAATATGCTATCTGAGAAGGTTCAAAATGATAATAAGGAAGATAGTACTGTTTCTGGTTCATAAAAGCTAAAGGTATTTTAAAACAGTTTCCTTTTTAAAGTAAATTCAGGGAACGTACATTTTGAAACTGTAAGTGCATTTCCAAAAGGTTACTAAAAATAGAAGGTACTATTGTAATACTGGTAAATCTTATTTTTCCACTTGCTTTTGAAATCAATAACTTTTAGAACTGTTTCGGAACAATAGTATTCGTATAATTGGGATTTAATTTGACGCTACGAGTTAAGCTAGGTGATCAGCCAACGCATTAACTCCGGGCCACCACGCAGAGTGACTCCACCTTTCAAACAATTGCGGATATCCTTGGCACGCTTTGGCCGTTAGCATTGAGCTATATTACTTCACAGACCGGCGTCTCGGTCTAAAACATTTTTAATAATCCCATAACTTTCAAATCGTAATATAATATTCAGTTTCAGCAAAATCTCAATCTTTACGATATAATTGATACAGTAAATAAACTTGAACTGAATAAGGATATGAAAAGATCTTTCAGAATACTTGTAAAACAATTTCATCATAATTATTGTTCGTAAAATCATGGTATAAAACTGTATTCAAAATCAGGGTTCAGCATAGGTATTATATAGAATTGGATATAATATGGAACTGGAATGATAACAGGATATCAAGAGGGAAAAGGAACACTTGCCTTAATCTGAAGGGCTGTCTGACTAACTCTCGAAATAATCTTTGTGCGTCCTAACAACCGGGTCCTGGTCCACTCTTTTTACTCGTTCCTAATCATAAATTATACGTATAAGTCACTCTCTTATTCGACGAATAATTTAATAATAATATACTCATAGTCACATAAGCACGTAATCACTTAGCACTCAATGCACGTAATTTTATTATCAAATCATACTAATAAATTAATATAAAGCTCGGATTAGAAATCTAATTATACTAGTAATTTCAGAAAATTATTTATAATAACTTTCGTTTTAAACACGTAAGCAAGTTCTTTACTTAAACCTCTCAAATAATTATAACATAATATTTAATAATAAAAACCAATCACAATAAGCCACATCATCAAATACTACTCAATCACACAATACTATACTATTCTCAACCAATAACTATCTATACAAGGATGATGTGCCGTTAACCTTTTAAAGATCGTTAGTTTTGGAAAAATTTTGGCAGCATCTCCTTTGTATATCGAGCTATCCGTCGGAATACAACCGATACAAACAAGCATCAATGTCAATCATACACCATTATATAATCATATTTAGTACCAAATCCATGTCAATCAAGCAATATCTATTAAACATTAATAATACTATTGCCATTTCATTACAACCAGAATTCGAATATATTATTATATATTCAAATCATGCTACTGCAATACAAAGCTTTCAAGTACTCGCGTGGTTACAAAATCAATCCACATTCTCATTTAGACACGTACATTGATCAATTAATTCTTCTAGCAACTATCCCAACTTAACTAACATAATTGTATAGTTACTACTTCAAGCCATATGTACAGAATTTTCCACATCTCATTCAAATGACTATATGCAAGTACAAAAATAATTAGCTCATTAGCTAGATATGGTAACTAGCATGATATAAACAATCTCATGACCAAGCTTAATATTTACAATAATCATACATATATTTGCTACTATTCGGCAAATAGCCAATTGGCCGGACAAAAATTCAATTGTAAATTAAGGAAATTTGGAAACTAACATGCAATCCCCTATTTACCAACAAGTTAATCTACTTTTAATCTCCACCAAACTCAACATGCTGCAAATAAAACATAACATAGATGAATTGCCCGGAAAATTAAATGATGCTAACGGAGACTCAAGAACCAACTGGAATACGTCATGCAACTCAAGTAGACTATCAACCCATCACAGCATTAACTAATCGATCACATGGCATGCAAGAACAACCGAAGCAAATGAACGGAAATTAGAAATCATGGCCGGAAAATTCAAATTTTTAACATGCAATGCTAGTTACCCATGTAATCGAACTCACAACAGTTGCTAGCATATAAACTAACTAAAGACGAGGCCAACCGAGTGAAGCCCAGTCGCCGACTCGCCGGAGCTCATCGCCGGCGACGGTGACGAGGAAACAGAACTCAGTTTGGGTTCATCACTGCTTCATTCGGCTCATAGCTTCAAGTATAGCTTCATTTAATCACTAATAACTCAACCACAACCATAGGACGGCTTGCATGCAACTCAAATCATACATACATACATACGGCATACATATATATATACGCATAAACTAGTTAACAAGAATAGTTGACTCGATTACTAGCTTGATTCACAACAACAAGGCATGTTAACATATATTCGATCTTGAAAATAAGGAAAAGATTGCATGTGTATGAGAGAGAGTACGGGACCTGAACACACTGCAGAAAACAGAGCAAGAATGAGGAAGGAAGTGGTTGTGCAGTATTTATAGTGGCAGGGGCAAAAATGTCTTTTCACAAGTACTGATTTTCTGAGTAAATCAATTAAACAATTCGAATCTTGATAGAAATGGGGTACAAAAATAATTTTGATATTTTTAAAATAAATAACACAATTTTAGAAGCTCTCCCATATTTTTAAAATATTTTTCTGATGAGCAGATAATTAAATAAAAATCTTTGAAGTTTTAGCACAGAAATAGAAAATAAGAGTAGAAAAATCTACAAAATAATTTTGGGCTCAAATAAAATAAACTTTTATTTTTCAAAAGTCCTAGAATAAATAAGGAACATTTTGGAAAAGGTTTCATGATTTGTGGACATTCCCATAATTAATTATGGAATTTAGAAGGGAAATGTTTTCAGNAGAAATATTTTCAGGATAAAACAAGTTTGAGAAAATTATACAAAACTATTGAGGATGAAATAAATCACATCACTATTTTTAGAAAGTCTCTAAAATCACATAGAAGCTACATATAAAATTTCATAATTATTGAACACACCAATAATTTTATAAAAATCAAACAGTTACTCAATTAAGCATGAAAAATCAATTAATCACNTACATATAAGCTACATATAAAATTTCATAATTATTGAACACACCAATAATTTTATAAAAATCAAACAGTTACTCAATTAAGCATGAAAAATCAATTAATCACTTAATTAAAACACTTAAGCATAATGCAGTCAAACGGGCAGTCAACTAGACATATAAAAAGATCATATATCACCTCTTGTCACATTAGAACATATAAATAATATAATCACATTTTATAATATATTCGTCGCACTCGTTAAACGTAACTAATCGGGACTAAAATATTATTAAAAATTATTAGTTTTTTACAGAGGTAGTCTATCAAAGTTGGGGAGTCTGATAAGGCCCCATTTAAGAAGAGAATGGAGTTTCTTCTTTAATTGCATCACAAGAGCTTTCACAGCAAAATGCACCAACTTTGATGCAATTCCACAATTGTCACAACAGATTGGGTATTCTATGACCCATAATTTAAATTTCAATTTTCCCTATTTAATTATTAGGCAATTAGCTAGCAAAATTGAAGATGATATTCATACTATTTATTTTGCTAGATTTTTATAATTAATTTTTAGCCATTTATTGCCTAATGTAAATTTTGAGAATGATCAGAGTCTAGCTTGTTTTTGTATGAACAAGAGAATTTTTGCTGACTTAGCTAGGAAGGATGCAAAGAAAGGTAATCTATCTCCTCTCTTTTATCCCACATGGGTCAGGCTTCTCTTAAATCAGAGAATGCCTACAATGTATGAAAGGGATTTTCTCTCTGTGGCTATAGATCAGAGTTTAGTACCCTCTGATTCAAACCCAAGCCACCCTCAAAACATTGATAACCAAACACTTTTTCCAACCTCTACAGTCTCTCAAAAGACTGTAGTTGTAAAACACACCTCTCAACAGGGCACAAGCAAAAGGAAAAGCAAATCAGTGAAAGAATCTTCTCCTAAAAAGAGGAAATTGATTGATGAAGATACATATTCTGATGAAGGGTTGGTTTTTCCTGAGAGAAAGATTATTAAGAAGAATTCTGAGATTCCTCATGCACCTTTTATGAAGCTATTCACGGTAAATCCAATGCCTAAAATGAAAAAGAAGAGGAGAAGATTGGTCAAGACTGCAATATTTGATGCTGCAAATATTGAAGCAATAAACTCTGATGTCCTAATCTCTGATCAGCCAAATCTTCAAGATTTAAACTCTGAAGACATCCTAAACTCTGAGCCCACATTTCCAATAAACTCTGATGTCTTGATAAATTCTGATGAAACATGGCATTGCTGGAAGGAAAATATTCCTTAGAAGGAACCTGGATTACCAGTTCCAATTGAAAACATGACTCTTCGGTATGTCAAGTCAAAAGCTGATTGGTGGACAAATGTTCCCCACTATAATCGTGAACGTATTAGACTGGGGGTTATTGTTGACAAGACGGTCACCAGGAAAAATTTGGGGAAGTTGACTGTGAAAGTGTTTGACCTAAAACCAATCATGTATGATGAGTTAGGAAAAACTTTCTGCTACTCTTATTTGATTTCATTTGATAATAACAAAGTATTTATGTTACGGGCTTAATCTATTTGAAGTGTATTAAATAAGATGTTCCATAATTTAGAGCAAAGCTTCTAAAATTATAATGAGATTGTAATAATGAGATCTAGAAGATAATAGCTTTA
>QRFB01010510.1:0-22441 GCA_008931105.1 Oenanthe javanica
CTAACTAATAGTCAAAGTTATCATAAACGAGTCACAAAAGTGTTCATGCAAAGTAAAAGTTACCATAAACGAGATACAAAAAAATTAATATAAGATTTATAATTAATTTGCAGTAATTTATCCGAGTTTATAAAATAATTGTTGAGAGCATTTAACAACACCCAAAAACAAATAAAAAGTAATGCTGGATACGGCGGGAACCTTTTCCCGAGTTTTAAAGTAATTGTAGACTGAATGTAGTTAAGCCCAAGAAATAAAATAAAAAGTGATGCTCATTAAGGCGGGAAACGAAAGAGAGAGACACAGCAGCCCCATTCGGTGAAAGAAAATGGACGGAGACGCCTCGAAAAACGAGCTTCAGGAGATTCTCGACGCCATTAGATCATCAGAAGTAAGCTTTGTTCACCTTTTAATTTCAACTTTTAACTTCCGTTTCCATGTTTTTTCGATTGCCTTTCGAATTGTTTGTTTTCAATTCGATTTATCAACTAATCGACTTGAATAGATAGTAGAAATCTTTAATCACCTGTATCTATACATTTTAGTTGGGATCTATTGTGTTTGAGGTCAATTTTAGGGTTTTGTGATGTAATTTTATCAATCTAATTGTGTTTTATGTGTTTATTTGTGGAACCGTGTTCCGTGTTCGTTATAATGATGTGTATGTGTAGTAAGTGAAATGTGACCGCTAATATTGAAATTAGATATGTATATTTTTTTGTTAAGTGTTGTGTTTGTTTGATTGGTCGCATAATTATCTGATACACGCTATATTGTAGATTTCTTTGCTATTATATGTAGTAAGGAATAATGAATTAATCGAATTGGTTATTACTTGTTAGTTAGCTCTATTTCCGGTGTAGTATTAGTTTATCATGAACCATATAATAATAGGGAATTGCTTATAACGGTGCACCAGTGAATTTTTGGTAGTGGATTGGTATTTTTGTTGATTTTAGTAGAACTGTTTATTTATGATTTGTAATTTTTTTATCTTCTATCTTATTGCTTCATCCTACGTATTTGATCATCACTAGCATCGCCTACTTCAATTACTATACTTGGATGACTATTGGTTAATATAGTTGCATTTATTAGATCGTCTTTCCTGAAGGGCTGGTTAACTGACCAATTGAAGGACTAGGAGCCGGTGAATAGTGAAATTAAGATTCATACTAAAGATTTGTCCATACTGAATTTGTTATATGATCCAGACTATATGTACACATCTTTGTTGACTCTATTGAAAATATATTTGCTTCTACTTTCCTGTTGTATTATTTCTCTAGAAATGCTCCCGCTGTTCAGTGAATTTCATTTCGAGCTTACTCACTTTTTCATTGAAAGTTTAAGATCATGCATTATGCAAATCTCCATAACTTCAACGTTTTATCTTTCAGGTTGTTGAAAGCCGTGCTCAACTGATTACTAAACTTGGGGATTTAGACATAAATGAGGATATTGAACTAAATTCTCTTGTGAAATCTCTTACAGTATCAAGCTTACATCTTCAATATTAGTCATCTTAAATTTTATCTTTTAAACAAGTACACATTCATATGCATATTTGAATAGTTTTTTTTTATTGAAACTCCCACATTGCGTACTAAGTCTACGACAGATACAAGCCTAGGTGGGTGTCAGTGTGGGAGAATGAAAGTTATGCAAGAAGCCAAAAGTGATTATTATACTCAGTAATACACACTTTCATGTATAAAGGCTCTCCCTTCTACTTATAACCTATTTATCTCAATTTTTTTCAGATATATCTATCTTATAGATTAATATATGTGTGATTAAATTCAGTTGTCTTACATTTTTGATGTCAATGGACCTAGAAAAGTCGAAGGATTTGTACCTTATCTGTTAGAAAATAATACAGAGAAATGGAAACTAAGAATTATATTTCATATATCAATTAAGCNCGACAGATACAAGCCTAGGTGGGTGTCAGTGTGGGAGAATGAAAGTTATGCAAGAAGCCAAAAGTGATTATTATACTCAGTAATACACACTTTCATGTATAAAGGCTCTCCCTTCTACTTATAACCTATTTATCTCAATTTTTTTTCAGATATATCTATCTTATAGCTTAATATATGTGTGATTAAATTCAGTTGTCTTATATTTTTGATGTCAATGGACCTAGAAAAGTCGAAGGATTTGTACCTTATCTGTTAGAAAATAATACAGAGAAATGGAAACTAAGAATTATATTTCATATATCAATTAAGCACATAAATGTCCAATTAATCACTCATAAATTTTAAGCAAGGATGTAGCCCCTAGTGTGCATATCATACATGTTTAGATTAATCTCTCTAAACCACATCTCTTCGCTAGATAGCCATCTTTTGATATAGATTTATCTTGTATTTTACATATATTATAGTAAAAGTTGTAAAACTCACAGTGGTTCTCTTTTACGAGGATCTGTTGTCTGATGTGTATATTCTCATGTATGATATTTGATTGTTACCTTAACATCGAAATGGATATTCTGGGAAGACTTCACCTGTCTTGATATATCTCAGTGCATGTTGAACAAAAATATATTGCATGTTGCCGCAAAATACTTAGATTCAGGCATATCCAGATGTCCGCATCAATATCTTGCTCTTGGGACAAAGGTATATTGTTCTTTAATATTGAAGTTTGTTTTCTCCTCTTTTCCTTTCTCGATTTTGAGTCAGATATTTTTCTGATACTTCTTGTTAAGCATGCATGCTCTATTAACTTTTGTTTTTATGAATAGGCATGTACATGGTGCAGGAAGCATTTAAAGATGACACTCATATCAACTGAGGAGTCTCAAGAGGAAGAACATTTCAGCATATTCTTCCAGGTAAAAGTTGTTGCACATGCTTGTTGTCCTTTTTAGAGAAGAAAAATCTCTTAACTCCATGGTTGGTCCTTTCTCTCTCTACAAGTGATTCATTAGTGTTTGCACTCATTTACTGAAATGTAATAATATTAGTGTCTTTATATGCAATCTTAACCATATAGAATTATTTAATTTAGCTGTTTTTGAGATCTTGAACTTGTAAGGCTCTAGTAATAGGGAGGCATGAGCTTACCGTTATTTTCTAAAATACTATGCTTTATTATTGTGTTATTTATATAATTTAATTAAAAGATTATGATGTGCTAGTTAACTAGTCTGTTCAAACTTTGTTGTATAAGATCACATCAAAAGATGTAGACACTTGGAAGTAATTTCTTTTTACAGTTTAGAAACTTCGCATTCTTTTGTCGTTTTCTGTTATTAGACCTGTGTTTCCTTTAGCTTGTCGTTTATTGTTAGATGAGTTTATACTGCTCAATCATAGGCAGTATCATTTAATATTATATTTTGCAATTGCAATCTAAATGATAGAAATAAGCCTCTTCTAATTTCATATATTTTATCCGATCAAGCTTTTGCTGTCATCATTTCTAAACAAGTATTCATACATCGGCATCGGCTCATTGATATTAGTTCCTTTTCCTTGAAATATAAGAATGAGTAGAAAACCTGATATTTGTTTGACATGTGTTTGTATTTGGTGAATAAAATATGTGTGCATTGGAGAATCATCACAACATTATTTTATGTGAATATATATAGCTTCCTGATACATTAAAGTAAACATCAGTTCCCTCAGACTCTTTTGATTATATTGTTTGGAATTAATAAATAATTGATATGAAGCGAATATATATAGAGGAAAAGTCACCCCAAAAGAACAAGAACATATCCACAGGAACTCAAATAGTACTGAATAGTGCGAAGATGAGGTATATAATGTGGGATGAACCATTCTCGGTAGCTAAGTGTTCTTTTATACTGTGGCTAGCTCTGTTAAACCGCTTGTTGACTAAAGAAAAGATGTTGCGTTTTGGTATGGTTGGTGACCCGAGATGCTTGTTTTGTAATGCGCCCATGGAAACAATACATCACATTCTCTCAGATTGCCCATTCTTTGACTTGATTAGAAGAGCTTTCCCAGTTCAAGTTGATAATGATTGGAACAATTGCCAGAGGGGAAATTTCTTCCCTGCCTATATCCCAATTGTCCATAAACAACTTGCTAGTTTATATGTTGCAGTGGAATTCTATAATACATGGAAATAACGAAACTACTGATTGCATAACACAGGTCCGGGGCACCCTATAATGGTCATAATCCGAGATACTAAAAGAATGGTAAAGGAAAAGCTGTTATCCTTTGCTGGTTTTAGAAAAGAAGTTGCTAAGAATAACAATATTGTTGCTTTATAATACTAATGCTTAAAGTTTATCTCTGGACTGCTGGCTTAGACTTTGTATGGTTCTGAGCATGTAATGTTTAGCTGAGTGCTTGGTTTTCCTCGGGTATGCCCCTAGATCTTGTATTCACTTTCTGAGGAATAAATTTTACTTAATTAGCAAAAAAAAATAAATCTAAAAGGTAGGTTGTCGCTGCCGAGAAAATGTAGAGCCGATTGACATGTTTACATTAAGATTTTTTTTTTTGTCTAAATGTACTATATTGATATAATTATTATCATCAGGAAGTATCTTTTAGATATCAGATAAAAACTAATAGAATATATAGATGAGTGAGTCTTATTCCAATAACCATTAACCTAGAAACTAGAAACCAACATTAACTATCCAATTTTATACTTGAGTTTTTCTAATTTAATGCTCTCCGATACTCACAACAGTTTTCACCTTTAATCCTTATATTCATCATTCTTATATTAGATTAAATCACCGGATTCAAAGGCAAATCATCAATTTTGTACCACAAAATCTCCAATTGATTATAAATGGTGATTAGAATACAAATAATGATGATTTCCTTGGTTATAATTGGTGATTTGTTATCGGAAACTGGTGAACTACTATAGAAATTGATGGCGGCATAATGTCGTTGACTGAAGATGATGACTATAATTGGTTGTTATTGTGGTAATTGGAGGTGGTGGTGTGAATCGATTCAGGTGATGTGAATTGGAGTTGCTAGTGATGTATATATACATATAGTATACATAAAATTGGTGTTGGAGAAGAACTTGAAGGGGGTGGGTGATTATTGAAATAAATGACAACAATGTTGGAAGATGTGAAATTGGGAAGAAAAATTATAGTTCTAAAAAAAGAGATGTAGGGAGAGGACAACGATGAAAGTTGAAGATGGATGGGAATTTGGAATGATTGAGGTGGTGGTGATAGATGTGGCGGGAAAAGTGAAGGATGTGAACAGACATATACGTATATCCATATATTTTATTAAACTTATCTATAAAAATGAGTGGTTCACATTGTACCATATTGAAAAAAATAAGCGGTTAGGATTAGTTTCTAGTGTTTATTTTAAATGTTGTTTCTATATGAGCACTAGCCTAGGACGAGTTATGTGCTCTGTAATACAAATACAAAGTATGGATATAGATGAGAGACTGAACTTTCTATTTGGACATCCAGGTGTTTTGAATATTGGAAACATGCTTAAGTGACTGTTACTTTAAGATTATTAGGATGAAGGCGATTTTGTTCTGATTAAGAAATAGGCGATGCAACTGAAAATCAATAAATTCGACTGTAGAAAACGAGGAAAGTTTTGCTTTAGCTTCAATATATTAATTTTTAGCAATGAGGAATTGTGACTCAGTTACACTAATTGTTGATTGTTGCCACATGAAATTTGTGATCTATATTTAACGTTTTGGCCATAAAGTTGTAACAAATTAGTTGACACTTTCCAAAATCTTTATTTTTCTCTTTGAAAATATGTTCACAAGGGTCTTAAATATTGCCGAAATTCCATTCTTCTTGCGCGTTGATTCATCTTATTCGACTTTTTGTTTTGTTTGCTATCTTGTAATAAGCTTATTAATATTCTGGTTACTAAATCTTTTCAATTTTCTTTGTGTAATTGTGTAAACAGTGTGTACTAGTGCAGAGTGTTTTCTTGCATCAGTCTCTATCCTGAAATATTACTAGACTTCAAAAAGGCATATATACCATATATAAAGACCTTAACTTATTTCTGAGCTATTTAGCTATCCTTTTCAGCTGCTCTTGGATCTGCTGAGATATTCAGGAGATAGTTTCTCAGCTTTAACAAGATGTCCTGTCTCCACTTCCAAGGCAGTGGTGATTATTATCGAGGAATTCATCTCAGAACAGTTAAGCTTGGCAAAAGAGTGCTTGTCAGAGATAAAGGTACCAAACGAATGTGATAGTGAGTTTTTGGAAGTAATCAATCATCACTTCTAGGTAGTTGTACTTTAATTCATCATCACCATGTTTTATACATACATATGAAATTAGCTGCTAGGTTTCATGAAGTGCAGGTTTTGGTTTCTGTGATATAACTACTTAAACGGCAGATTCTTAATACAGAGACAGTCAAAAGTATTACCAGCATATAAAGGCTAGAAGTCTATAGGTGTTCACCTGACATTATTTTGTCCTGAGTCTGAGTTATTGACATGTTACTTCTAGTCTTCTACAGTAAGGACGCGGGCCACTGTTTCTTTCCCTTCAGCTAAAGTCTAAATGCAGCACTGCATAACAAAATTCAATGCTAAGTGTTTGGTGCAGCAAGGACTACTTATAAATGCAGAATGCCTGAGAATATATCTTAACTATCACATAATGAATTTGTAACAGCAAGTCATGGGTCTTGCAGAAGAATAGCCATTACCTTCTCTGCGTTAGGTTTGAATTTTTTTAATCTTAAATAAGCTTTTGAATGTTAGATCGGCGCGGCGGTTGGGCATCCTTATACGAAAGAGTGGCCTTGCAGGATTGGTTGCAAGTATGTATTAACATATTAGTGTTTACCTAAAGGTCCCGGGTGTGTATCTGTGACATCCATTATAAGCCACCGATTTTCTTATACATCACCATAACTGGAGCTTCACAGGTGGAAATTATTGTAGTCATGTATGTTGCAATTGATAACAGTGAAAGTAATGGACAATGAACAATATTTTGCAGTGATAAAAGAAATGATCAAAGGAGCTAACTACAAAGTATCTTAATATTGTCCTTGATTCTTTTGCTAAAAGAATAGTAATTTGGATAAAGTTCTTGCTCTAGTTTGGTGGCCAAATTTTATATGATATATCTAGCTGTTAATACTTGCTAATTATATGCACCTGTCTTGTTGAACAGAAAATTGATCCAATTATTGGTTCAGAAGTACTGAAGGTGGTGTACGTTGTCCTTGATGCTGCTATACGACTCTGCAAAGTCTATTGCAACAGTGTAAACTGGGATCTATATGATGAAAGAACAGAGCAAACTAGAGATCCAACAGATCCCGAAGAGCTTAATATTGCAGATCATATCATCAATATTACAAAATTTACTGTAGAAAAACTGTGTGAAGTGGGAACCCTTGCCGGTAATGATGGTGGGAATCTGGTAAGTTTACTGAACTTGTCATGGAAAGGTGTGGTTTCACTGCTTCAGCTTGGTAGGGGGAAGTTAGCATTAAAGCTGAATGTAGCAGATATTATAGTTTCTCTGATTACTCTGGCCAATGACTCTTTAAGATGCGCAGCACAGTCATGGTCTTGTCCTTTGAAAGAAAAAGTTATTTTGACAGAAGCAAAAAGAATATTCCTACCGGTAAAGTTTTATTTGATCAATGCTGTAAGAATTATTTCACACTATTCGTCCCAAGCATTTACGGTATACAAAGACATCATACTCTTTGTTATTATGATATCAGCCTTCAAAATTTCATTGAGTAAAGAAGAACACCTAAAATCGGCAGGTGAAGCCATGACCGAACTTTTGGAGCCAACATCCTTTCATTTACTTAATTCTTTGTTAAATTCAGCTCAAATGAGACAGGAACACAAGATCAAAATGTTGGAATGGTTGTTTAGTCCCATAACTAGTTGTGAAATTGGGCTTGGAGATCCTCATCCTATGAGTAACCATATTGACTGCAATTCAATGGATGCAATATTTTCTGTCAGCTGTGATGGCATGCCTGGGGCTCAGATATTGTCATTAGGCCGGATTTTCTTATTTCTTGACCTTTTAAAAGGATCTCCTGATCTGGAAGATGATTTAAGACTGGGACTTTCCATTAAGCTCAAATGGCTAATAGATGCTATAATTGTCGAAGACATTTACTCTTCAATCCTTGTTTTTCAAATTCCTGTATTATATGGTTCTGGGCAATCCCTGGAATTTTCTTATCAGCCTATGTTCTTTTCTATAATCCATGCATTGAAAACCTTCATGGTTGTGGTGTCCTCATCCCCTGCTTGCAAGGAAATAGTAGTTTTCCTGCTTGAAAACATCGTTCATCCACACTTCCTTTGCAGGGAGATTGTTATGGAACTTTTGTGCTTCATGGTGCGGCATGCGGAGACTGATATGGTCAATGACATTATTGATAAGCTTTGCTCACTTTTAAAGGTAGCTACAACTTCAGAGTCAATTCTTATCCCTTGTAGTGATCTGCGAATACTAGCAAGATCAATCTGTGTGCTCCTTGCTCACTGTTCACAGTCTACTGTAGATCTTGTATACCATTCAGTTATTGATAGTAGCAAATCTCAGTTGTTGAGTATCTATGCAGCCTTGCTCATGGAAGAATTCCCACTAAATTCGCTTACTGACAAGGTGAAGAGTGTAGCTAAAGAAAAAGTGATTACTGAATATTTTGGATTTGTTGATAGATTTGCTACTGATTCGTTGAGAATTAGCGTATCTGGTGTATTGCATACACCTGTCTCTACTCTCTCTGCTGCTTTACAGTCTCTGTAAGTAATTCTGCTTCTACAACATTTTGTCTTTGCATTGAATAACAATATGTTTGTAGTACACATTTGCTGTACCGGAGCTGCGGAGTTGTAAAAATTTGTAGGGTACTTTAAGAACTTATAATCGATGCCTCTGTAGCATTTATGGATCTTTTATTTTCAGCGAACAGTTGCATATATTTCTCAATAGGTCGATTGTATTATTTTTTTTCTTTTCTGATATTTGTAGCCAGGTCAAAATTTCTGATACTGACATGAAGACATTAAAGTTACTAGTTGCTGTAATCAACAAGTATAGAGGCTCTGAAGGCAAAGTGAAGGACAATTATCGAGAGCTTTTAAGTGAAACTCTTGGGATTATCTCCATCATGAAGCATCTGTACGACTCTGATGAGATGGAAGGAATCATTATAGAACTTAAAAACCTTTTTATCTCTGGGAAAACAGTATCAGATGATAGGTTGTCTCGGTGCAAACCAAATCTGGCTGTTTTCATGGCTGGTTTTAGTCACATTGAATTGGCAGAGGATGATGATTCCTCAAAGAGTGTAGCTGTATGGGAATTATATAACATGCTACTGAGGGAACGTCACTGGGCAGTAGTGCACGCCGTACTCAAATCATTTGGATATTTTGCAAGCCGAACTAATTGCAACCAGCTATGGCGGTTTGTGCCACAAGATGCAGCTCTTTCATTCGATATAAATTCAGGCAAGGAAGCAAATGGAGATAGATTTATGTCAGAATTGAAACGATTCCTTGAGAAGGAGCCTGCACATTTAGTATTCTCACCCGCATCTGATCAGCTTGGGCTGCTTGCTAGAGAAGCAAAACAGCTACTGGAAAATGTTAAGAAATCACTGCATACTGAACCAGAGGCTATAATATGTGACCACATGGAGGTTGATGGACGACATGCAAATAAAAGAAGAAAACTTCTTGACGGCATTGGCAAAGGAGTGCAGTTGCTTAAAAATGGATTGGAGATTATTGGTGATGGTCTTTCAATGTGGCAGCAGAGTGATCACCAAAATCCAGACCTTCATGAGAAGCTTACGAAACATGTTGCCAGTCTTGAAGATGCGATTGGTCATCTGGTAGCCCTTTCTCGTTGCGAGTAACTCGCACTAACCCTTGAGTGAATGTAAATCTACATATATATACAATGCTCTCCATCTTCTTGACGGGATTCATTTACAGGGTGTAAAATATTGACATCTGAAGATATGGACCATTAAAGAGTAAACTGCACTCTTAACATGTTAAACTGAAGATAAGTTGAAGTGAAAAATATTTAGCAAAAAAAAAAAGAGTTGAAGGGAAACATGTAAATTGCTAATTTCTACAAAATAATTTGTTACTAGGATTATTATTGTTTTCGTTTGGAACTTTTTTTTCCCAAAAAAATAAGTCCAACTTTTTAAATTTGTTTAATTAAAAATATATTATTTTCATACGCATTACTCAAATGTTTATTTATCAGCATAAATAATTATTTCCTTAAATTTGCTCTAAGAGAACTTCGTGTATCTGCATTTAAAATTTTGTAATTATTTTTATGAAATAAGAGAATTCTAGTCAGTAGGGGTTTAAGACTCGATTACCTTTTACCCTTAATATTTTCATAATTTATTATGAACATTAAAGGTAAATCTCGACCCAAAAAAGGGTTTTCGAGTCAGAGAAAATGTTAAGATATAATATATGATTTGGTAAGTTGGTTTCCTAATATTTTGAGATTTTAAGAGAATGAGTAATTGAATAAGGATGTCTTTAGGATTTTGGGACTAATTTACTAAATTAGGAAGCTAGTGATGTGAGATCATTTTATTTTTCTTAATTTCAACAATTTTAAATATGATATATTATATGATGAACCCTATTAAGTTACATAAATAAAAATATGAAATATATTTTTTATGCATGTTAAAACACGTAAATATATTTTTTATGCGCGTTAAAATACGTCTAAAAAAATTAAAAGAACAACTAATTCGAGAGGAGTAATAAATAAAAAAAGAAGTAGCATGATTTTTTGTTATTTTATAATGGCGAACAACTCTCACAAATAATATGGATGATTGGATGAATAATATTTTCCTTAAATGAAATTGGTAATCGAACGAGAACCAACAAATGATAGTCGACTCTCATTTTCTATTCTCTCTCTTTTCCCCTCTTCCCCTTCCCTCTCAAACCCTAGCAACTGCCACCTCTTTTCTCCACCCTTCACCTTCTTAAATATGTTTGCCCACAAATTTACTCATTCTTCCTTTGATTCATCTGACTCTGATGTTGATCTCCTTCCCGATTTGTTAGGTATGTCCTCTTTGGACACTCCCATGAATTCTTCCTCTGAAGTTGTTAACCAGTCGCCTTCTCCTGAAACTATGGTTTTTCTAGAGGGTGAAGTTTTAAACTTTAAGAGCAAAGAGTGGTTTGAAGCTATTGAAAGATGCCGACTATCAACCATTCACAAGAATGATTCTGAGTTATCTCTTCAACCTCTCTTGAACAACTCCCTGCAAGTTGTTGGCTCCTCTTCAAACATCTTCAAGAAGCTCCCTCTTGCAGAAAGGGTTGTGAACAATGATGGGTTTTTTAGCTTCAAATCTCATGTATCCTCTATGAATCACACTCAACACGATTCTCTCTTAGTCACTGACTCTGTTAACAAGATTGATATTGATGTTGTTCAGCTTAAGTTAATGAATAATCACGCTCTAATTGGGTTTCTTGTTGGGGATTCTATCCCCATTATTATTGTCAAAGATCTTGTGATGAAAGGTTGGACTAATATAAGTATTTTATATTATAACTCCAGGGCTTTTAAGTTTAGTCTTCCGCCAAGGGTTGTCTTGTACAAGGGTTGTCTTGTTTTTAAAATTAGTGTCTTTGTTGTCAAACCTTAGAAGCTTAGTTTGAACTTTAGCTATCCCAACACCATTGCCAACTTTGTTTGGGTTATCATGAATTGCATTCCAAAGCCTTACCTTAATAAACCAGGCATTGAGTATCTTACGAACCTTCTTGGTCACATGTATGTTAGAAAATGGAAAATTTGAGACATATTTTATATATGTTCTTGATGTAATTTCCGGAAACTAACGATTGGAAGTTGTTCCTTGCTATGAGGACTTAAACTTTCATGTTTGGATCTAAGACATTTTCTTAGTGTAATCCATAAATAAATTGAGTAGAAGTTGCTAGTTTGAAATGAGTTTAAAGAGTTTATCCCACACTGAATATGTAATATGGGTGTGGGTGCTTTATATGCATGGATGTGCAAGAGTAGTGTCAACTATTAAGGCATGTGAGTGTGCATGGTGTACTAGTGTGCCCTCGCGCGCACATACACGCGCGCCACCGCCGCCTCGCCTCGCCTCGACTCGGGTCGGGTCGGGTCGAAGAGTGATTTGGGTGAATGTCTCGGCGTCTCGCGTACGCGAGGCGACCTGGGCGAGGAGTTTTATTACATGATTAATTAATTTAATTATGACTTTAAATATTATTTTAATATGAATAGTGAATCAAAGTTTACTGTCAGCATTATCACAAAGGTGCTGTCACAGAAAGTCAGCATTGTCACAAAGTTGCTGTCAAGGATTTGCAAAGGTGCTGTCACAGAAAGTTACTGTCGGAGAAAAAGTTGCTGTCAAGGATTTTGCAAAGGTGCTGTCACAGAATTTTACAAAGGTGCTGTCAAGAGATTTGCAAAGTTGCTATCAACAGATTTGTAAAGTTGTTGTCGACAGAATTTGCAAAGTTGTTGTCAACAGATTTGCAAAGTTGCTGTCAACAGATTTGCAAAGTTGTTGTCAACAGAATTTGCAAAGTTGCTGTAAACAGATTTTGCAAAGTTAGTGTCGTGACTTAAGCTGACTGTTACTGATTCTGAATATTCTATTAAATGCTTTTTAAGTCAGAATAATTATTTTAATTAATGTTTTATCTGCTGTTACATTTTATTGTATTATATATACATAAAAACGTTGGAGATAGAAGAGACAAATTTTAACACAAGTTTGAGAAAACTCTAGCAGCCATACTCTGTATTTTCCACATTAATATTCATACAGATTTTGCATAAGGTTTTATGGGCGAACTAAGGTGAAGGTCGTTGTTTAGTGCTACGTATCTGTGGACGAAGTACTCTATGCTGTTCTATCCTGGAAGTGATATTGTTATAACCCAACACAGCGTAGTGGGGCAATAATCTCTTCAAGAACAGTCAAGACTTCTAGCAAGGCTTGACGACTCAACAGTTGTTTTGGTTCTATCAGTGTATGCTTAAAGCTTCTGTTAGACCTAAGTATTCTATCTTTTCTCTTGTCCTTACAGTTACTAATTTATATATCTTGTTTTGCCTTCGTGCTTTGTTTTGTTAATTGATTTAATCTGCCTGTTCTTGTTAAATTATTTATATAACTGCCCCATTGTTGTGTGTAGTTTTGAATTACCTCCAACAATCTTGAAGAGATTATCTGTGTTATATATCGTTAATTAATAAGATGGTTAACGAAACTGAAACTCCTGTTGTTGGTGCTACTAGTTCTGGGTCTGGGGTTACTACTACTGCCATTGATTGGGCTATGTACCGTTTCCCATAACCTATTGATCTGTCTAGTATGCCTGATAAGTTCAGCGGTGGGGCTGACTTTTCTTGTTGGCAGAAAAAGATGAAGTTTGGTTAACGGTTAAGGGTCTATGGCCGGTGGTGTAGTATGATCCTCCTGTTGTGAATCAAGAGCAGGCTGACTCTGTTAAGGTCTATGCTTTGTGGGATGAAAAGGATGGAGTGGCAAGGGCTGCTATTTTGGCAGCTTTAGCGAACACTCTGTTCGATGTTTATTCATCGGATGCCTTCAGTGCTAAGCTCTTATGGGAGAAGCTGGACCAAACCCACAATACTGACTCTCAGGTTCTAGAAAAGTATAGTGTGGCAAGGTTCCTTGATTTTAAACTGGTGGATACTAAATCCATGACGGAACAAGTGCATGAGTTTGAGATGTTGGTACATGCTTTGAAGGAGTCTGGAATGGACCTTCCTGAGATGTTTCAGGTTATGTCGGTGATTCAAAAGCTCCCAAAGTCTTGGGAAGAGTTTGCTCTCTCCCTGAAAAGACAGAAAGAGAGATCACCTGGACTAAATTGATGTTGGACATCTCGGTGCAGGAGCAACACAAGTCCAAATAGGGACATGTGATGCCTGCTAAACATGGGAGTTCGAAGGTGAATATAGTGACTGTTGGACAGAAAAGAAAGTCTGTCACTAAGAAGGAGAATAACAAGCCTAAAACTGACAAGAACAAGGCTAAGAAACCAAAGGCAAACAAACCATGTTGGTCTTGTGGACATGTTGGTCACTGGAGCAAGGACTGTCCTACTAAGAAAGTGAAGAAATCTAATGTGGTAGCACAAACTAATATTGTGCTTGCAACCACTGGTGGGACTGTGGTTAACATGGTTGTTGGTGAAGCTGTTGCTTCTGAAACCAATGACGGGTATGTTACCTATAACCCTACACTACTTTCCACTTATCTGTCAAATGAATGGTTGATTGATACTGGAGCTAATGTACATATTTGTACTGATATTACTCTGTTTGTATCTTATCAACAGATTCAAGGAATGACAGTGACGATGGGGAATGCTAGTGCTGCTCAAGTACTTGGAGTAGGAAACGTGGACCTGAAGTTTGCTTCTGGGCGTGTTCTATCCCTTACTAGAGTGCATCATGTTCCTGACATTCATAGAAATATAATAAGTGGAAGTTGTTTAGTTAAAAATAGTTTCAAACTTTCTTTGAAGTGTAATAAAGTAGTTATTACACATATTGGTGTATTTTTTGGCAAAGGTTACTTGCCTTATGGTTTATTTTTAATAATTGTGGAGCCTGTTTTGGGTAGTTTTATTAATGATAATTTTGTTCCTTCTGTGAATTGTGTTGAATCATCTGAATTATGGCACTCACGTCTTGGTCATCTAAATTTTGGTGCTCTAAAGAATATGATGAATTTAGAGTTGATTCCAAAGTATGCCATTGAAAAGAAATCTAAATGTCAAGTATGTGTGACTGCTAAACTAACTAGGAAACCCTTTCATAACGTTGTTAGGGATTCAGAAGTATTAGAATTAGTACACACAGACATATGTGAATTCAGTGGTGTTTTGACTAAAGATAATAAAAGATATTTCATTACCTTTATAGATGATTGTAGTAGATACTGCTATGTTTATTTACTTAAACATAAAGATGAAGCACTAGATAAATTCATTTGTATAGAAATGAAGGTGAAACAAAAACTGGCAAATTACTTAAACGTTTGAGGTCTGATAGAGGTGGAGAGTATACGGGTACGTCATTTAATGAATTTTGCAGAAGCAATGGTATAGTTCATGAAGTGACTCCACNGAGTTCAGTTTCGTGATGCAACATTCTTTGAGAATGTGTTCCCTATAAAGACTAGTATACCTCAGGGTATTTTTGATGATGATCCCACTCGCACATCGAGTTTCATTCCTGATCATGTGGAAATGATAACAAATGTGGGGGCGGATCCTGCTAGTAGCTCTACTCCTAACGAAGTAGAGAAACCTAGAAGGAGTAAGCGTGCAAAGGTGGTCAAGGACTTTGGAAGTGATTTTATCACTTACAATGTCGAGGACGAACCTTTAACTTTTTGACATACCATGGATTTTGCGGAGTCAAGGTACTGGAAAGACGCTGTAAAGAGTGAGATCGACTCTATTGTTTCTAACGGAACATGGTAGTTGGTTGATCTCCCTTCTAGGTGTACTACTATAGGATGTAAATGGATTTTCAAAAGAAAAATGAACTCGGATGGCTCAATAGATAAGTATAAGGCTAGGCTGGTCGCTAAGGGTTTTAAGCAAATGAAAGGCATTGACTACTTTGACACATACTCTCTTGTTGCAAGAATGACAATAATTCGAATGCTAATAGCATTGGCTTCGGAACATGGTCTTATCATCCATCAAATGGATGTAAAGACAACTTTTCTTCACGGTGATCTTGAAGAAGAGATCTATATGGATCATCCTGAAGGATTTGTTGCTTCTGGCAACGAGATGAAAGTTTATAAATTAGTCAAATCTATCTATGGCTTGAAACAAGCTCCTAGAGACTGACACAAAAAGTTTGATGAAACTGTTTTGACTAAGTTAGCTAGATATACAAGTTGTCCAAACAAGACTCATTGGGATGCTCTTGATAGAGTGCTTATATATCTAAAAGGCACCATCTACCTTGGTTTGCATTACAGGAGGTTTCCTGGAGTGCTAGAGGGATATAGTGATGCAAGTTGGATAGCTAAGAAATCTGGTTCCAATGGAGTGACTGGATACGTATTTACCCTTGCGGGTGGAGCTATATCCTGGAAGTCTGCTAGACAGACTATTGTAACTCGGTCTACTTTTGAGGCTGAGTTGTGTGCATTAGATGTCAGGGGGATGGAGACTGAATGGTTGCATGGACTTATGTCTATGATTCCTGTAGTAAGCCAACCGCTTCCAGCTCTTGCTGTTCATTATGTAGTCGTACAACTATCGATAAGATAAACAGTAAGAAGTATAATGTGAAAACAAAGAGACACGTCCAAGTTAGACTAAAGTCTATAAGGGGTTTGGTGTCTGACAGGATCATTGCTATTGAGTTTATTGGAACTCAAGATAACCTGGATGATCTTTTGACTAAGGGACTTGAGCATGCTGTTGTCCTTAAGTCGAGGTTGGGGTTGGGACTGACAACCCATTTTGAGTCATCAACAGCGGGAACCCAATACACCAGAGAGGAGATCCCTCGAAGTGTATTCAATGTGGTAATAACAAGTTGTAAGGGTGATTCGGTAGTACCTCTACTACAAATATATAGATAATCACGTATCTGAGTCTTTCCCCTGTAAACCTCAAGAGGTACTGTAACTGCTAGTTAGCAAGAGTTTTAAGAACTCTGAATGGGGTAAAATCGTGAGACGAGATGTTGGCAGTACATCTTTGGAGATGCCCAGCTAAACGAATGTTATTGTGTGGTCGCAATTAGAGGATAGGGTTATTCCTCGAAGCATTCGATGAACAGGATCGAGACATGACCATTAACGTCTCAAAGCCGTAGATCAGCACCATAGCCTTTGACTTGTCGTCATCTATGGAGTGTGGTTACACACCAATGGATAAAGATTCAAGGTGAAACATTCCATCTATATCCGGTAGCCATCGAAGTAGAGGACTTAGGAGGGTTCAAACCTTGACTGGTACCAACTCTGAAAAGCAAGTCATGAGTAAAATCTGATATGCATTTCTGTATGGATTTATGGGGGATTGTTAGAAAATGGAAAGTTTGAGACATATTTTATATATGTTCTTGATGTAATTTTCGGAAACTAACGATTGGAAGTTGTTTCTTGCTATGAGGACTTGAACTTTCGTGTTTGGATCTAAGACATTTTCTTAGTGTAATCCATAAATAAATTGAGTAGAAGTTGCTAGTTTGAAATGGGTTTAAAGAGTATGTCCCACATTAAATATGTAATATGGGTGTGGATGTTTTATATGCATGGATGTGCAAGAGTAATGTCAACTACTAAGGCATGTGAGTGTGCATGGTGTACTAGTGTGCCCTCGCGCGCGCGCACACACGCACGCCGCCGCCGCCTCGCCTCGGGTTGGGTCGGGTCGAAGGGCGATTTGGGTAAATGTCTCGGCATCTCGCGTATGCGAGGCGACCTGGACGATGAGTTTTATTACATGATTAATTAATTTAATTATGACTTTAAATATTATTTTAATATGAATAGTGAATCAAAACTTACTATCAGGATTGTCACAAAGGTGCTGTCACAGAAAGTTACTGTTAGAGAAAAACTTGTTGTTAGCAAAGTTGCTGTCAAGGATTTTGCAAAGGTGCTGTCACAGAATTTTACAAAGGTGTTGTCACAGAATTTTGCAAAGTTGTTGTCAACAGATTTGTAAAGTTGCTGTCGACAGAATTTGCAAAGTTGCTGTCAACAGGATTTGCAAAGTTGTTGTCAACAGATTTGCAAAGTTGCTGTCAACAGATTTGCAAAGTTGCTGTCAACAGAATTTGCAAAGTTGTTGTCAATAGATTTGTAAAGTTACTATCGTGATTTAAGTTGAATGTTACTGATTCTGAATATTCTATTAAATGCTTTTTAAGTTAGAATAATTATTTTAATTAATGTTTTATCTGCTGTTACGTTTTATTGTATTATATATACATAAAAATGTTGGAGATAGAAGAGACGAATTTTAACACAAGTTTGAGAAAACCCTAGCATCCATACTCTGTATTTTCCACATTAATATTCATACAGATTTTGCATAAGGTTTTCTGGGCGAACTAAGGTGCAGGTCGTTGTTGAGTGCTATGTATCTTTGGATGAAGTACTCTGTGTTGTTTTATCCTGGAAGTGATATTGCTGCAACCCAACACAGCGTAGTGGGACAATAATCTCTTCAAGAACAGTCAAGACTTCTAGTAAGGCTTGGCGACTCAGCAGTTGTTTTGGTTCTATCAGTGTATGCTTAAAGCTTCTGTTAGAGCTAAGTATTCTATCTTTTCTTTTGTCCTTACAGTTACTAATTTATATATCTTGTTTTGCCTTCGTGCTTTGTTTTGTTAATTGGTTTAATCTGCTTGTTCTTGTTAAATTATTTATATAACTGCTCCATTGTTGTGTGTAGTTTTGAATTACCTCCAACAATGTATGCTATGGGGCCTTTTATGGCTTCTCATGATTATTATTTTACTGATACTATGTTGGTTGAACTGATTCTTGCCGCCAAGCCTTCCCTTCTGTAGGTTCCCCCTTATGGAGATGACATTGAACATCTAGGTGATGCTCCTATCAAGCTCACCTACGAGCACGCCTCTTGCTTCTCTGATAGAGTCACTCATGTTGGGTTTGGTGACTCACACTTTGATTCTTCTACCCTCTGTGATTGCCCTGTTTCCCTGGACGAACATGATGATTTTGACAAACAAGAAAGGACGAGTGTTACTCATGTGGATGTAGCAACTTTGATGAACATGAGTGTTAGTGCTACGGGTAGGGTGAGCGAAATCGAATATTCGGTCTGGTTTATGAAACCGGATTGGATATCTGGTTTTTCGGATCGCTAAAATTATGATCCGGTTCCGGATATCCGGTATTCAGATATCTGATTAAACCGGATCAAAAACCGGATTTATCCAGATCCGAATTAATAATTTAGAATTTAGTTTAATTTATAAATAATTAATTTATATTATCATATTTTGATCAATTTTAAACACCAAAATATTAGATTTTAATAATACTTCTAAATAGATTTTTATAAGTTTTAACAAGTCGGACGCAATTGAATGCGTAGAAGTGCAGACACCTTTTGGTGTCATGAAAAACAATGTCTATTTGTAGTCTTCAGTAACTAGTTTTGTAACTAGGCGTTGATTTCCTTGTATCTCAATGTCTTTTCTTCCATGATTTTGATGATTTTGAGAACTTGCTCTCTTGCTTTGTAATATGAATTCTATTCCCGAATCTAAGATAGTTTTGTTAGGAACTACCCCTTTGATCTTTAATATAAAATATATAAACTTGGCTTAAAAAAAATGGCTAACCGAACTATGTTTCTTAACTGGTCAACTAGTCATGAAATATATCTCGGAATGGCATGTGGCTATGTATCTTTGGGAGAACTGAGAAATGACGGGCACGTAATGTACATATATGTGAAAGCAAGCGAAAAGCAAGCGATATTTAATTTTACTTGATTCTCATCTCGAACACAAAATTTCGAATTTTGAGTTAGCCATACTTTACGAGAGTTAATTACACAAAAAATCAATCAACTTTGATATTATTAGTAAAAAAATTATCCAAGATTATTTTTTGTGGATTAACACAACTAACCTTTATAAATTGTGAAAAAAAGTAAATTTTTTAACCATAATTAAGTTAAATTTTCATATTTATCATTTAACTATAAAATATAAAATTTCATATTTATCATTTAACTATAAAATATAAAATTTCATATTTGTCATTTCATATTTTTAACCATTTTTCATATAAATTATGAAAAATATAAAATTTTAACTATAAATAAATTAAAATATCATATATATTTTTAAACATGAAATATATATTGCATATTATATATTTAAAAAATATATAACTCAACTTAAATAAATATATATGTGACTAAATGAACATAATTAAATTTTTTTCTTAAAATATAGTTTTATCCACAAATATAATAGATATATTAATTCTAGTTATCTACTGTAAGTTAAGAATATATATATATATATATGCCACAATAACTAAAATGAATATTTTTTATTTTATTAATATTTCAAGTTTAATTAATTTAAATTTATATATCACAATTTATAAACAAACCATGTTACAAAAAAATAAATTTGTTATTCTCAAAAAATCTTAAATTCATCTTATAATTTTAATTCACAAAATTATATTTGTTAAATTTTAAGTGAATATTACACGCAATTGGTAGACACACATATTTATATAAATTAAATATTATATTTTAAAAATATATAATACAAAATACGTATGACATGTGTAATACTATATATATTTATAGATATTATATTTTAACATAATCATGGTTTTTTTAGGGGATTTATTTTCAATAATTTATAAAATGTAGTTGTATTATTCCGTTAAAAATAATTTTGAAAATCATTTTTACAAATTAATAATATGAAAGTTGAATGATAAATATGTTAGAAAACAAACACTGATGCTGTCAGAGAATAACAAAGAACAGACTTTATGATAGCTGACGTCATTAGATTATAAGATGCTGTCTGTCAGAGTTTACTCTATCAGAGAATACTCAATCAGAGTTTACTCTAACAGAGAATGCTCAATCGGAGAATGACAACCGACAGAGTTTACAAATCAGAGTTTGTAAAGGAAACAGACAAATCAGAATATGATTTGGATAATGAAGAAGGAATTCAAATACAAGTCTAATTACCTTATTGAAGCTATTCTTTTCATAATCTGTTTTGTAATTGAATTGTAACTGTGTCTATATAAACACAGAAATAGGTTAACATCAGTGTAACATTAAAAAGTCATAATTTTCATATAACCTAATAACTCTTGATAACAGTAAAATTCTTGAAAGAGTTCTTGTACACAGTTTAATATCAATACAAAGCTGTACTTCTTTACATACTTGTGTTCATAATCGATTTACTTGATACTATTATATTCAACCCCCCTTCTACAATAGATTATCATATGGGCAAATAATTGGTATCAGAGCAGGCAGTTAAATTCAACTGAAAGATTATAAAAACATGTCTTGAAACAAGTATGAAAGTATAAGAATTCCAATCTTGAAGAAATCTGAGTACCCTATATGGAGGGTGAAGATGTTGATGTTCCTGGAAGTGACAGATCCTGATTATTTAGATAGAATTAATGAATTCCAGTATCTTTCAACCAAATTAGTGTCATCAATAATTTTAGAAGGAAGACATGTTCCTGAATACTACACCTTGAAAGACAAAAAAGAGTGGACCAATGAGGAAAAACTAGAAGTTCTCAAAGATGCAAATGTAAGGAACATTCTGCATAACAGTCTTGACTCTTTGATGTCTAACAGGATAATTGCATGCAAAACTGACAAAGAAATCTGGGATGCACTAGAGGTTCAATGCCAAGGAACTAAGGAAATCAAGAAGCATAGAAGATCTGTTTTAATTCAAGAGTATGAATATTTTGAAGCTAAAAAGTATGAGTCCCTCACAGATATCTATGACAGATTTCTAACTCTGTTAAATAACTTGGCTTTGGTGGATAAGGTGTATGAAAACGAGGATTCTAACACCAAGTTTCTAAGAGCACTACCTGAAGAATGGGATTTGCAAACATCCTTGATAAGAGACAGGGCTGATTTAGAAGAGATGTCTTTAGATGAAGTCTATGGAAAATTGAAGGCTCGTGACTTGGTATTACAGCAAAGAAGAAATAGGAAAAGCAGCAAGACAAAATCTATTGGTTTGAATGTTGAGGCCAAGATTGAAGAACTAAAGGAAAAAGTCTCTTAAGCCTCAATAAGAAAACAAAAGGCTGTAATTGTCAATGAAAATAGTGAATTAGAGTTTGAGACAAACTCTGATGCAAACTTTGATGACTTCACAGACTCTGACATGATGAAGATGGTTGCTTTAATTGTTAAAGGCTTCAAAAAGATGAAGTACAGAAAGTATAGGAAGCAAGGTAATTTTCATAAAAAACATGGAGAACCAAAAAAGAAAGAAAGATTCAGGAAAAAAAAGATAAAGATGGAAAATCAAAGACTATTGAAAAATCAAAGGGTAAGTGTTACAAGTGTAACAAGATGGGGCAATTTGCTACTGAATGCAGAAGTAAGGAATCTGGAAAAGCATTAATCACATCAAAAAAAGGTTGGATGGATTCCTCAGATTCTGAAGAAGAAACCAACTATGCTCTCATGGAAAACACTGATGCTCCTGTTAGTGTAGGTGCCCTAGAGGCAATACAATAGACCTTTATGTCAATTGATTATTCAATAAACATATTTATTATGACTTTAATTACTGCGATATATTTGTTAGCATAATAAATGTCCTTAGAATCATGATACACATTGTATA
>QRFB01010511.1:0-29224 GCA_008931105.1 Oenanthe javanica
TTCATGTTGGCACAAAATCTGTAAGATTATTACATTTTTTATTATTTATATTTATGCCGAGTACAATTTTATGTTACAAAAGAAACAATAACCAATTGCAATAATGAATACAATTTAAAGAAATTGAAAACTTTTATTCTGTGACTTTTATTATTATGTTTTATATTTTTAAATGATGATTATAATGATCAAGGGATTGAATTTGCAAGTTAGAAAAAAATTAAATTATATAAATTTAAATCAGGGGCTAAATTCATTACCCAGTGTTAAAAAAATATAAATTTTAAAAAACTAAATCACTACTAAAACATCATTCAAACAGTGCGTAAACATGAACTGGCAATATTTATGTCGTAAACAAGAATATCATCCCTGCACGTTGGCACAATATATATTTGGAAGAATTGGATTTACTATTCAAACACGTACTTGGAGTATAGTTTGTTTTCCGTATAATTTGTACACTTGTATAAGTTTTATGCTCCTAAATATTTATTTAAAATTTTAAAATAAACTATTAACAAATAAACTACTATCATCCCCACACAAAAATAAAAATAATATAATAAAAAAATATAAATATTTTTATTATTTGGATTTCCGTAAGGTAAACAAATAATCTTAATTTACATGCGTTGGTCGGTTGGTCCCGATCTCGACGCTAACCACGCACACTCATTCCAATTTCCACGTAATGCCACCCATATTGTAACCTGAAATAAATACTACGAATTAGAAATTAAAAAAATATTAAAATTCAATTATGCATACGTGTATGTACTAGTTACCATATAGTAAATTAGAGTTTACAAATTTATTAATATTTATTTATTAATCTAAAATGTTAACATGCTGAGTTTAAGTTTTCTTGAAAAATAATTACCTATTTTCAAGAAACTATATACTTTGGTATATTTTTAATTTTTTTACTATATATTTTATAAAGGAAAAAAAATATCATGTACAAGTGTACAACATATCTCACTACATTCACCGTAATGTATACTTACGCTTTGTAAGGCTATCATAGAGCTGTACCTGTTTGACCGCACTTATTTTCCTGAAATAATTCCTTATTTTAGGAAAACGGTAGGTATTTATAAACTTTTTCTGAAAATAAGTAACTTATTTTTTATTTTGAAAATAATATTTGGTTTTAAAATTCTAAAATAAATATTTATTTTTTAAAAAAAATATAAAAAAAATATGAAATAAGTAATTTATTTTAAATTTAAAGAACCGAACGGCGACGTGAGGTACATACAGCCATAGTAAAGAAAAAGTTGGAGAATTACATATCAAGTTTACTCCACATTCCCACACAAACATTATTCAACCAGTAAGTTTTTTTTGATATTTAGTTTCTATTTTTTTTACTTAAATTTGAGCTCAAGTTTGCAACTTTAATAAATCTGATCTATGGTACACAACAACAACATAGTAAAGGCCAGTTTTGTTGCACTGTATAGCAACTTTACTTTCTTTTTCTTGCTTTTTATTTGTGTGTATATGTATGTGTTGTTCTTACTTTGACCACCATAATTTGTGGGGGCTAAACTTCAAACTAATCATTGTTGCCCCTGCTTTGTTGGGCAAGAAAGCTAGTGTTCTTGAATTAGCGTATATTAGCTGTATTAATCTAATCACACCCCATTTGGTTTATTTAAGTGAAAAGACATTATTTTATTTGTTTATTCAATGTTTTGTTTGTCATTTTGACTTCTTGATTTGGTGTAGAATTTTGAGTAAGGTAGTAATTTGTGTAGATTGTAGAATGTGAAATGAGAGGTAAAGTTTGGGTTTTTGAGAGATGGGCTGTGTGTTTGGGAAAGATTTATCGAGTTCTAGGTCGACTAGCTCGGGGGTTGTAGCTGTAAGGGATAGGGATAGTGTGGTAGAGAATGATTTGTCAATTCCGGTAGGGAGAAGAGAGAAAGTTGTTGTAGATAATGGTGAGGGAAGAGAGGGTGAGGGTAATGTTCAAAATGGTGGAGATCAGGAGTGGAAAGAGGGGAGTGTTCGGGGACGTGGTGAGAGGAAAAGAAAGCCGAATCCAAGGTTGAGTAATCCTCCGAAGAATGTACATGGTGAGCTAGTGGCTGCTGGATGGCCCTCTTGGCTTTCAGCTGTTTTGGGGGAGGCAATCAATGGTTGGACGCCTCGTCGGGCAGATACTTTTGAAAAAATTGATAAGGTAATTGTTAGTGATTTGGAAGTATAGCATTTAGTTGTATGGTGACTTTGTTGTTTATTTTTTATGTTTTTCTTGTGATTAGATTGGGCAAGGAACATATAGTAATGTGTACAAAGCTAGGGATACCGTGACAGGAAAAATTGTTGCGCTGAAGAAGGTCCGGTTTGATAATTTGGAACCCGAGAGTGTTAAATTTATGGCCAGAGAGATTTTAATTTTGCGTCGCCTGGATCATCCAAATGTTATAAAATTGGAAGGCCTGGTGACATCAAGGATGTCATGTAGTTTATACCTTGTGTTTGAATATATGGAGCATGATTTGGCTGGACTAGCTGCAAGCCCCACAATCAAGTTTACAGAGCCACAGGTTGGACTTAATTCACTTATGTGTATGCTAGTTCTTTGAAGTTTCCATAGTTTGGATTTTCTTATGGTTGGGAAGCATTGTTGATTGTTTTTTTCCTTCTTATGCCACGTTTGTGTGGATGCTGCAGGTAAAGTGTTACATGCATCAATTATTGTCAGGTCTCGAGCACTGTCACAACCGTCATGTGTTGCATCGAGATATTAAGGGTTCAAATCTTCTTCTTGACAATTCCGGGACACTTAAAATTGCTGATTTTGGTTTGGCTTCCTTCTTTGACCCCAAACACAAGCAACCAATGACTAGTCGGGTTGTTACTTTATGGTATCGACCACCGGAACTTCTTCTTGGGGCCACTGATTATGGTGTAGGTGTGGACCTTTGGAGTGNACCGGAACTTCTTCTTGGGGCCACCGATTATGGTGTAGGTGTGGACCTTTGGAGTGCTGGTTGCATTTTAGCTGAATTATTGGCAGGAAAGCCTATAATGCCTGGTCGTACTGAGGTACATAATATGGAAATTTTGTTTATAAACTTTCTTTAGCACGGTGATTTCAATAACCTTTTTTTATATTTAAACTGAGATTATCTGAGTGAAGTTCATATATGTTACATTATACTATTCTGTTTCTCATCTTGTGGTATTGAGATTCTTGACATGGTGATGATAACAGTAATTTGGGAACTGAAAGAAAACATGTATTGTCTAGCAGTTGGCTATGGTAACTCTCGAAACATTTTCCCCCGCCGTAATTAAGATATAACTTATATGTAGTATCACAGGGGATACGTCACAATGGACGCATAACATCAGTTAATGGTTTAGCAGATGTTGGATTTTAAATGTCAGGACATTGATACTATGTTTTTAGACACATTTTCTCAGGTCTTGAGCATCATTCTTGGAACATTGTTTTTAAAGAACATGATTATGCTGTTTTTTTTTGCCATTTCCTGTAACTAGCAGGCTTATAGAATCAGACCATAAAACAAAAACGAAAGTTGCTATCTTTATTGTTTAGTTGTTGGGCTTGTCCAGTTCATTCTTTATATTTTATATCCAATTTTTTTCTGCCCGTCCAGTGTAAATTGGTAGCAATTTGTTTATGATGCCGTGTGCATTATTTTGCATCACCATCGAATGGAGTGGTACCAATGTTTTCATTTGAATTGCAAAAGTGTTTACAGAAGGTAATTCTTTTTATTATTGAGAATATGATATCCATTCACAATGATATTTGTTTATGCTGCATAGGTGGAACAGCTACACAAGATTTTTAAGTTATGTGGTTCCCCATCTGAAGAATACTGGAAAAAATCAAAGTTACCGCATGCAACCATATTTAGGCCCCAACAGTCATACAAACGGTGCATAGCTGATACGTTTAAAGATTTCCCACCTTCATCACTGCCATTAATTGAGACGCTGCTATCAATTGACCCAGCTGAGCGCCAAACTGCAACAGCTGCACTGAGGAGTGAAGTGAGCTTTCATATTCTAACATGAGAGTGATCTTTCACGTATCACACATATACTCATTTTATTTGCAGTTAAATACCAAAAAGAAACTTGTTTTTATGCTTGATGCTGCTGCAACCCAAAATAAAATTCTAGTTTCAGCAATCCTCTTGTTAAAGCAACTACATATTTCGCACTTCTGCTCTTTTGCTTTATCCAAGTGCTTTGCTTGGCCGGAGAGTACATAAATTGTGAATGTGATGTGTTCTTTTATGATTCACTATGGATATCCATTATCTTATACTGTAGTGACTAGGAAATATCCTGAGATAAGACTTGCCTATATTTAACTTTGTAGCAAAGTAATAAAAGTTTAGCATTCGCTGAGTATGCTTGGATCTTGATTCATCAGTCCTATGAAATGCAGCAGAATTCTCCTTACCTTCAGTTTACCTTCATTTCAAAGGATTTTCACAAATAGAAATTTCCCGTGGCTGGTTGAACATAACATAACTCTCAGAATTCTTTAAGCTTTTAAGGAAATACTTGTACATTTATCTTAGAGATCAACACCTGATAGGTTGAACAAATTCAGTATTAATAATAATCATCATTTTTGCCTGTTTAGTGAAATAGGTATATAATTCTAGTTCCATCTTATAGCAAGAACTAAGCAACTCGGGTCAAGTTGGTAGCTACTTGTGATGAATTTTATGGCCAATGCCTAAATGTTGTATTAACCTCTGAAAAGATATACTATCTCTATGCATGGTCCCTGTCAAGTTGGTTAAGATCTTTATTAGAGAGTTTTGCATTTTTATTCCCACCAGGCCACCATAACTCTCTTCTCCTCATTTTCCAGTTTTTTGCTACCAAACCTTATGCTTGTGACCCGTCGAGCCTTCCAAAATATCCTCCCAGCAAAGAGATGGATGCAAAATTACGGGATGAAGAAGCTAGAAGGTGTGTAAATCATTTAAGTTTCTCATAAATCTAATGAATGTTTTATTTTTGGAATCTATGGTGTAATAATGTTTCAATACAGTACTTATTTGAATGGTTGGAACTATGACTGGTAAAGGTAAATGAAATAGCATTTCTTGCGTTGTATGTGTTTAGTCATGTAGCAAGTCTTTGGCTTTTTGTGTGAACTTTAAGGTGTATACAAGCAGTACACGCAGGTTAAAAAAAATGTGTTTTTTGTTTCATGCAGAAAATCAAGCTTTGAATTTTTGTACAACACTAAAAACATGAGAAATGAGAAGTTATATATAAATAAATCTTCTATATGCCATAAAGTATGAGCAAAAAGTCAAAGGTTTGCATATATTGGGACACGGATAAAAATAGAAGACTAAGTTGTTTGTATTTGATTGTTAATCCATATTGATTGTGAATTTATGATTCTAGACTGAGGGCTACTGGAAAATCCAATGTTGCTGGTGTGAAGAAAACTCGTACTCGTGATCGATCTGCGAGAACAGTCCCTGCTCTTGAAGCCAATGCCGAGCTGCAAGCGAATCTTGATGTATGTCCACATAATCTTTTCCCGAAAAAAAATTAATCTTTATCAAGTTTTCACTATTGATGAAAATTTATTTTTATTTTACCAAGTGAATTTTAACTCACTTCCAAGCACTAAATACCATTATCATCTAATTTTGGTATACAGTTTCTCTGGATATACAACAGGACTGTTTAATGAAAACCATTTTTAGTCTCTGTTTTTTTACTGTAATTTTCTATACTGCCTATAATATATATAAGTCATGGCCGGACTTGAATCACTATCTTTATGACCTTCAGGCATATCACTTGTAGACCAGTATGTTCAGATGACACTTGGTTATTTTCTTTGAAAGCGCAAACTGTAAAAAGTATTCTTATATTTTGTGCAGAAACACTTGTACTTGTCACTTGTAAAATTCTTACTGAAAATGGAGATCTTAAATTGCGCAAAGACGAGGGCATAGGCACACAGTCTGTCTAGTGTTAATAAGTAGAAATGTTATATTAATGCCGTCTCATCGATCTAGACCCTTAATTGGATGTAATNTGCTGCTATCAATTGACCCAGCTGAGCGCCAAACTGCAACAGCTGCACTGAGGAGTGAAGTGAGCTTTCATATTCTAACACGAGAGTGATCTTTCACATATCACACATATACTCATTTTATTTGCAGTTAAATACCAAAAAGAAACTTGTTTTTATGCTTGATGCTGCTGCAACCCAAAATAAAATTCTAGTTTCAGCAATCCTCTTGTTAAAGCAACTACATATTTCGCACTTCTGCTCTTTTGCTTTATCCAAGTGCTTTGCTTGGCCGGAGAGTACATAAATTGTGAATGTGATGTGTTCTTTTATGATTCACTATGGATATCCATTATCTTATACTGTAGTGACTAGGAAATATCCTGAGATAAGACTTGCCTATATTTAACTTTGTAGCAAAGTAATAAAAGTTTAGCATTCGCTGAGTATGCTTGGATCTTGATTCATCAGTCCTATGAAATGCAGCAGAATTCTCCTTACCTTCAGTTTACCTTCATTTCAAAGGATTTTCACAAATAGAAATTTCCCGTGGCTGGTTGAACATAACATAACTCTCAGAATTCTTTAAGCTTTTAAGGAAATACTTGTACATTTATCTTAGAGATCAACACCTGATAGGTTGAACAAATTCAGTATTAATAATAATCATCATTTTTGTCTGTTTAGTGAAATAGGTATATAATTCTAGTTCCATCTTATAGCAAGAACTAAGCAACTCGGGTCAAGTTGGTAGCTACTTGTGATGAATTTTATGGCCAATGCCTAAATGTTTTATTAACCTCTGAAAAGATATACTATCTCTATGCATGGTCCCTGTCAAGTTGGTTAAGATCTTTATTAGAGAGTTTTGCATTTTTATTCCCACCAGGCCACCATAACTCTCTTCTCCTCATTTTCCAGTTTTTTGCTACCAAACCTTATGCTTGTGACCCGTCGAGCCTTCCAAAATATCCTCCCAGCAAAGAGATGGATGCAAAATTACGGGATGAAGAAGCTAGAAGGTGTGTAAATCATTTAAGTTTCTCATAAATCTAATGAATGTTTTATTTTTGGAATCTATGGTGTAATAATGTTTCAATACAGTACTTATTTGAATGGTTGGAACTATGACTGGTAAAGGTAAATGAAATAGCATTTCTTGCGTTGTATGTGTTTAGTCATGTAGCAAGTCTTTGGCTTTTTGTGTGAACTTTAAGGTGTATACAAGCAGTACACGCAGGTTAAAAAAAATGTGTTTTTTGTTTCATGCAGAAAATCAAGCTTTGAATTTTTGTACAACACTAAAAACATGAGAAATGAGAAGTTATATATAAATAAATCTTCTATATGCCATAAAGTATGAGCAAAAAGTCAAAGGTTTGCATATATTGGGACACGGATAAAAATAGAAGACTAAGTTGTTTGTATTTGATTGTTAATCCATATTGATTGTGAATTTATGATTCTAGACTGAGGGCTACTGGAAAATCCAATGTTGCTGGTGTGAAGAAAACTCGTACTCGTGATCGATCTGCAAGAACAGTCCCTGCTCTTGAAGCCAATGCCGAGCTGCAAGCGAATCTTGATGTATGTCCACATAATCTTTTCCCGAAAAAAAATTAATCTTTATCAAGTTTTCACTATTGATGAAAATTTATTTTTATTTTACCAAGTGAATTTTAACTCACTTCCAAGCACTAAATACCATTATCATCTAATTTTGGTATACAGTTTCTCTGGATATACAACAGGACTGTTTAATGAAAACCATTTTTAGTCTCTGTTTTTTTACTGTAATTTTCTATACTGCCTATAATATATATAAGTCATGGCCGGACTTGAATCACTATCTTTATGACCTTCAGGCATATCACTTGTAGACCAGTATGTTCAGATGACACTTGGTTATTTTCTTTGAAAGCGCAAACTGTAAAAAGTATTCTTATATTTTGTGCAGAAACACTTGTACTTGTCACTTGTAAAATTCTTACTGAAAATGGAGATCTTAAATTGCGCAAAGACGAGGGCATAGGCACACAGTCTGTCTAGTGTTAATAAGTAGAAATGTTATATTAATGCCGTCTCATCGATCTAGACCCTTAATTGGATGTAATATTTTGATCAATTCTTGAAGTACATAATACGCTGCCTCCCCTCTTCCTTATATATGTCTAAGATATCTGTGCTGTATTAATCTCGCTGTTTATTTCGATCTGTTATTATGTGTGTACTCAACTTCATTTGATTCTGACAAGTATTAATTAGACAACTATCTTTCCCTGATACAGAGGCGGCGCTTAATCACCCATGCAAATGCAAAGAGCAAGAGTGAGAAATTTCCACCTCCTCACCAGGATGCAACCCTGGGTTATCCATTGGGTTCTTCTCATAACATAGATCCATCATTTTATCCTCCTGATGTTCCATTCAGTTCCATGAATTTTTCGTATGCAAAAGCACCCATGCAAACTTGGTCCGGCCCATTGCAGGATCCTGATGGTGGTGGTGGAGACCCAAGGAGATCTAAGCCATCGAAGAAGGATTCTCAGAGAAGTAGAAGTTCTGCTCGGACCAGACAATAGAGAAAGATGCCCTCTGTCCATTCCACATAAGTCTCGCTTTGACCTTTCAATTTACAGCATACTATACCCCCACAATACATATTTTGTTTAGTTGTACACTTGTACTTAAATTGAAAACTCGACAATATTAATACTTATCTACTCAAGTCGATCAAAATAAATGAAATTCATGCCAAGTAGGAGTCCAAAATTACTTTCGTTTACATTCGGAAGTGAAAATGTGAGACTTATTTTCTGGAAAGGATGGAGTAAAATATTATATACACATGTATCAGTTTCTGGCACTTCTACTGGAGCTGAGCAGACTTAAGGAACGAAGGTAATAAATTGGCGGAAGTTCTTGTGATTTTTGAGCCAGGAAATTTGTTAGAGTGCATGCAGAGGTAATTTACTGAGTTATATTTCTTCACCTATGTTATTTTATATTGTACTCGGCTATCATTTGAGCCAAATCTTGTAGCTGAATTGAAGGTATTCCTCGTTTCTGATAAGAAAATATACATGTTTTAGAATAATATATTATCCTGCCTTATTCTTGATACCTTGATAGGAGAACCTGATATCAGTACTTTAACCGGTGGAAAATTATTGCCCAAAAATGGGCACTATGATCTACTTTTCGACTCAAAAATGGATAAAATGAATGAAGGGAGTGTTAGAATAATATATAATCCTCCTCAAGTCTCATAACATCTCAAGGTTTCTGGTAAATTAACGATATGTTGTAGCATTTCACTGATGAACACTCTTGACATAAACTGCAACATTTCACTGATGAACACTCTTGATATAAACTGCAATACTCATATTTGTCTGATCTGAATTCTATTATTTTTCAACAGAAAAAATAAAGTTATAATATTGCTCTTGGAGCAGCAAAGGGGGTTGCATATTTTCGCAGTCGAGAAGTAAATGTGATTCATCGTCGTATCAAATTATCAATTTAATTTATAGGCAAAAGTTATATGGAAAATCTTAAATAGAGGTTAAACGGAGAACATATATATCTTGCATTATATTTTATTAATAATATACTAACTTATAGCTCATGTGATGCATGAGTTTTCTTTTAAATAATAATTTATAATAATTTTATAATCAAATTTTAAATTTTTTGAAAATTTATATTTATTCAATTTTAATATTAAAATTTAATATATTTTTTTCTAAAATAATATTAAATAGTTATTGATATTGTTTGATAATCGAACCTTAATCATTTTATTTATAAATAAATTTAAAATAGTATTAAGTTATTTGTTGTACTCGCGGGGAATCCAACCTTAATCTATTAATTAAATAATTAATAATATTTAGAAATTTACATTTTTATCCCTAATGACCATACCATATTATCTCTCTTATTCTAATTATATATATGATATAATTGCAGAAATTATGCAAGATATATATGTTCTCCAATTAGTTCTCCATACAACAAAACACTTATATATTCATCTTTAATAAAAATATACATATTTATATATCTTCTCACCTTTTTTTTAATGATTAAATATATCAAATTTTGATTGCAATTTATATATTTTTTCATAATTTTGAAAATTTGAAAAATACATATTAAATATACTTGTTAACAATAGAGCAATGGATATAAAAAAATTCAAAACAATTCAAAAAAAAATCACAAAATATGAGATGTCTTATTTTAATTTATGTGCATACATGAGATCTATTATTTTAATCAATTATGAGTAGATTATTTTTGAGAAAATTTTAATACATTTTTTTAAAAAAAACTCTAACATTATTAATAATAATATAATTTTCTTCAATTATAGTACTCCTTTCGTCCCAATTTACATGTTTTGTTTGACTTTGTTCCATCAAATTGACCAAATTTCGACTGAAAATTACACATATTATATAACTGAAAAAATTATAAAATTATATCATTAAAAAGCATATATAATCCACTTTAAAATTTATTTTTTAAAATTATAAAAATATAATTTATAAATTATGGTTAAAATTTACTGACCATAGAAAATTAGGGTGTTGGGCCCTATATCGCACAAGTTGAAGTTGTAAATGACACATGTGGAAAAAATGGCCCCAAACAACACTGTAAAGCGCTAGGCCATCCGGCGTTTTATGTAAAAGGTAGTTTCATGTGGGGTCTTTAACATATTTTCACTCAAAACGTGTTTTTGTCCTGCGTTTTCTGATTTTATTTATTTTTATTTTTTATTCAAAACACCACTTCACTTAAAATTGCATTTTGATTAGTTTTTTTATTAATATTTTATATTTTTATTTGTGTTTTTAATTAAAAATAAAAAAATTAAATAATAAAACGTAACATCAAGTTTTGTTTTTAATTAAAAATAAAAAAAATAAATTGTAATATGTGACATCAAGTGGTGTTTTCAACTTAAAAAAATTAAAGAACAAAACGCTACTTAAAATGGTGTTTTAGAGTGCTATCTCGAACATTATTTCCCAAGTGTGTCATATTCAGGGGTGGATCATTTTCTCAAAAAATCAAAACTGTTATAATATGATAGTGATTTATGATTGTCAAGTGATCAAGTTTTCAACGCACGGAAAATTATGCACGGAGAAATGCTACTGCAACAATTCCAATACACGGAGCAGCACATCATAAAAAAACTTATATTCACACCCACGCGGTGAATATAGTTCTGCCTATAAATATGTAACTTTAGTGTACATTGAAAACAAATACTACATCACATATTCAGTAGTTATACTTTGTTCTATACATCTACCTTTCTCAAGTTTGTGTCAGTTTATATTAATTTTACAATACGTTATCAGCATGAGTCTCTGCCCGAGCAAACTTTATTCAAGGAAGATGTGTTATCCGAGAAATTTTAACAAAGGAGGTATTGCCCAAATAAAATGCAAAATCTATTATCTTCCTTAGGCACCATATTCACGCAGACTTAAAATCTGAATATCTAACTATCAAAAACCCACTCAGCCTCTGGAATAATCTTAAAAACATATTTGATCATCAAAAACTTGTTTATTTGCCCCTCAGCCCAATATGATTGGATAAATCTAAGGTTCCAAGATTTTAAATCTGTTCCTGAATACAATTCTGTGTTGTTCAGAACAAGTTCAAAATTAATTTTGTGTAGTGAGAAAATTACTGATGCTGAAATGATTGAAAAGACACTCTCAACCTTCCACCCTAACATTATAATTTTGGTGCAACAATATAGGCAGCACAATTTCACAAAGTACACCGAATTGATATCTCTCATTCTTGTAACTGAAAAGAATAATGAGTTGATGAAAAATCATCAGATTCGTCATATAGGCTTTGCTCAGTTACCTGAAGTACATAACACGTCATTCCAGAAGAATGAGCGTGGAAAAGGGCATAGAGGAGAACGAGGTTACGGGTGAAACCGCGGACGTGGGAATTTTCATGGATGGTTTCGAACTCAGTATCATTCTGGTCACCTGAAGTGGCAACGTGATGGTTACAACAACTCTGGGCACCAGAAGTGGCATCATGAAATGTCAAATAAAAGGAAGGCACCACAAGAAGGAGATACTAGAGATATTTTCCATAGGTGTGGGGTTGAAGGGCACTGGGCACGTACTTGTCGTACACCAAAGCATCTTGTTAAACTTTACCAATCATCCAAAAGGCTTAATGGAAAAGGGGTGGAAACAAATTTAGCTGACTATAATCAAAATATAGGAAATGTACCAACCAACGAGACTTTAAATGAAGTTGACACTAGTGTTAATCTTTATTATGATTTAGATGACTAGGCTTCATATGTACTTGCTTCGTTTTCATGTATTTATTTCATGTACTTGTTTTTATGTGCTTGTTTATCTGAGTAAAATCGTTGTTTACATATATATACAACATAAATATGGGAGACATATGCATTGTTGACTGTGCGACCACTCACACTATTTTACAAAGTCTAGAATATTTTTCACAGTTGACTAAAATCAACTCACATGTTTGGACAATTTCGGGTACATCTAGTATAATAGAAGGTTTTGGGAAAGCTAGTTTTATCCTACCAAACGAGACACAAATTCACATACAAAATGCCCTCTACTTTAGCAAATCCACTAGAAATCTTCAGAGTTTTAAAGATATATGTCTTAATGGTTTTCATGTTGAAACCACTAATGAGGATGAAAAAGAATATCTCCTTATCACTTCCACTGTTTCAGGCCATAAGAAGATTTTAAAAAAACTACCCTCAATTTCCTCCGGACTATATACTATGAAAATTAGAGTCGTCGAGTCTCACACAATCACCATTCATAAAACTGTAGACCCAAAATCATTTACCCTTTGGCATGAAAGACTTGGTCATCCAGGAATATCTATGATGTGTCACATTATAGAGAATTCTACAGGACATCCCCTTAGAAATCAAAAGGGCATACCACGTGTGATGAACTTCCTTGTCCGACCATCCCTTATAAAACTCCAAACCGAGTCTCCAAAATTCTTAGAAAGGATCCAAGGTGATATTTGCAGTCCAATTCAGCCATCTTCTGGTCCATTTAGATATTTCATGGTTTTAGTTGATGCATCAACTAGGTGGTCCCATGTTTGTCTGATTTCTACCCGAAATGTAGTCTTTGCAAGGTTACTTGCCCAAATAATCAAATTACGAGCCCAATTTCCTGATCATCCCATCAAATCAATTCGATTAGATAATGTTGGTGAATTTACATCCTCAAATTTCAATGATTACTGTATGTCAGTAGGAATCTCAATCGAACACCCCGTGCCTCATGTACACACACAAAATGGTCTAGTAGAGTCTTTAATTAAAAGACTTCAACTTATTGCTTGTCATTTATTATTAAGGGCTAAACTACCTACATCTGTTTGGGGTCATGCTATATACACGCCGGTAACATAATCAGGGTCAGACAATATGCTTATCATAAATAATCTCTCCATCAATCAGTTCTCGGTCAAGTACCTAATATTTCTCATTTTAAGATTTTTGGTAGTGCAGTATATATCCCCATTGCTCCACCACAAAGAACAAAAATGGGACCTCAAAGAAGAATTGATATCTATGTTGTTTTTTATTCCCCATCTATCATTAGATATCTTGAACCATTGATTGGTGATGTTTTTACTACTCGTTATTCTGATTGTCATTTTGATGAATATGTGTTTACTTCATTAGGGGGAGATAAAGTTTTGCATAAATTAAATTCTGAAATATCATGGCATGCATCAGGATTGAATTCTATTGACCCACGTACTAATCAATGTGAAAATAAGGTTAAAAGAATTATTCATATGCAAAATATTGATAATCAAATGTCAGATGCTTTTAGTGATTCTAGACACATAATAATATCACATATACATGCTGTTAATGCTCCAATGAGGGTTGAAATCCCTAAATATAAATCAATTCCTGAAGAATTGGTTGATGATTCAAAGTCATGCCAGAAGTGTGGTAGACCTATTGGTGCAAAAGATATTGTGCCACGAAAATGGAAATTAATTGGACTTGTCCCTGAAGTGGCAAATGTTCAAGAAAATACCCCAGAAGTGGTATTACCTCCTGAAGAGGTTCGAGTCCCTAAATTGACTGTAACTAAAACCCTAGAAGTGGTATTGCCTCCAGAAGGGGATATTGTCCCTGAAGTGGCACATGCTTCTATAGAAGCAAAAGTACCTGAAAATTATGAGATCTCAATAAGTTATGAACATAACGGGAAATTGTTGGATTGTGGGAGTACTGAAATTGATGATGTGTATGCTTTTTCCGTGGCATGTGATATTCTTGAAAACTCTGATCCTGAACCACAAAGTATGGAAGAATGTCGACAGGGAGATGATTAGCCAAAATGGAAAGTTGTAATCCAAGAAGAATTGCACTCCTTGCGCAAGAGAAATATATTTGGACCTGCAGTCCAAACACCAGCTGATGTAGTCCCTGTTGGGAATAGATGGGTATTTGTATGAAAACGAAATGAGAGAAATGAAATTATAAGATATAAGGCTCGATTGGTAACCCAAAGTTTCTCTTAAAGGCCTGGATTTGATTACCAGGAAACATACTCTCATGTTATGGATAGAGTTACCTTTCATTTTCTGATGGGTATGGCTTGTATGGAGAAACTGGAAACACATCTTATGGACGTTGTGACAGCCTACCTATATGGATCACTTGATAATGATATTTATATAAAAATCCCTGAAGGGGGATTAAGTTAGAAGAAACTAAGTCTTGTCATTTATTTTCTATTAAATTACAATGATCATTATATGGTTTAAAACAATATGGTCGTATGTGGTACAACAGTCTTAGTGAATATTTATTGAATGCTGGGTATATTAATAATCAAGTGTGTCCATGTGTGTTTATTAAAAGGTCACAAACTGGTTTTGTTATTATTGTTGTATATGTGGATGATTTGAATCTTGTTGGTACTTTTGAAGATATTACTAACGCTGCTAATTATTTGAAAAATGAGTTTGAAATGAAGGATCTTGGAAAGACAAAATTTTGTTTAGGTATACAGGTGGAGCATCTANTTTTGTTTAGGTATACAGATGGAGCATCTATCTTCAAGAATATTTGTTCATCAGTCCACTTACACATAAAAGGTTCTTGATCGATTCTATATGGACAAATCTCATCCACTAACCACACCAATGGTTGTCCGGTCACTTGAAGTTGAAAAAGATCCATTCCGTCCCAGAAAACCAGATGAAGATGTTCTTGGACCTGAATTTCCATATCTCAGTGCTATTGGTGCTTTCATGTATCTTGCAAACAACACTCGACATGATATTACATTTGCTGTAAATCTACTAGCAAGGTTCAGTTCTAATCCAACTAAAAGGCATTGAGATGGAATTAAACATATATTGAGATATCTCCGTGAGACAATTGATCTTGGACTATTCTTTCCAAACAATTCAAAATCACAGTTGATTGGATATGCAGATACTGGGTGCATGTCAGATCCTCACTTTGGACAATCACAGACAGGTTATTTATTTATATATTATAGAACTGCTATTTCGTGGAAATCTATAAAGCAGACTATGACGGAAACTTCATCAAATCATGCAGAGTTATTGACAATCCATGAAGCAAGTAGGGAATGTATTTGGTTGCGGTCTATTATTCAACATATCCAGGTATCATGTGGATTATCAAACATCTCAGACAGTCCTACAGTTATGTTTGAAAATAACTCAGCCTGCATTAAACAACTCAAGGAAGGATACATCAAAGGAGATCGAACAAAGCACATTTTGGCAAAATTCTTCTATAGTCATGAGCTCCAACAAAATGGTGATATTGATATACAACAAATTCGCTAAAGTGAAAATCTTTCAAAGTCACTACCCACATCAATATTTGAAAAGCTGCGGAATAATATTGGCATGCGGAGATTGAGAAACTTGCTACAACAAGATGTCAAAGTGTGAAATGTTTTATTCAGAGGGAGACTGTACTCTTTTTCATTCGTCAAAGTTTTTATCTCACTGAATTTTTCCTTGCAAGATTTTAACGAGACAGTCAATTTTTGTAATAACTCAAATTGACAATAAGGGGGAGTGTTATAATATGAAAGTGATTTATGATTTGTCAAGTGATCAAGTTTGCACGGAGAAATGCTACTGCACCAATTTCAATACACGGAGCAGCACATCATAAAAAAACTTATATTCACACCCGCGTGGTGAATATAGTTCTGCCTATAAATAGTACATCATCCTCTTTTAGTGTACATTGAAAACAAATACTACATTACATAATTAATAGTTATATTTTGTTCTATACATCTACCTTTCTCAAGTTTGTGTTAGTTTATAATAATTTTACAATAAAAACATACAGTAATTTGGAACGGATGTACTATAATATATTTAACTTCTAAAGTTTGACAATAAAAAGTCAAACAACACGTAAATTTTGGAACGGTGGGAATTTTAATCTACCCACGCACACCATTGACAAAACATTCACACCTTCATCAAGATTGAAAACTATAGATAAATTTATAGATTCAGAGATCTTCATCTAGTGTCTTGCTATACTTATTCTGGCTGCACGAACAATCACAAAATTTACAACGATGATAGTGATAAGAAAAATCACAAAATTTAAAACGCTGATATTGATACGAAAAATCAGAAAATTTAAAATGATGCTTGGACAGCGTCAAGAAGCAGAATTTGTGGAGGAAACCAACCAGGTTTTATCCTTGTCGAATGAAAGATTGTGCTATCGCTTCTCACTTGAGCAGATGCAGCAGGCAACATCTAATGAAGGTTTACAAAGGTACTACTGAACTGGAACCAACTGTAGTTGCTATAAAGCGGTTACATTCCTTGTCAAGTCAAGGATTGACAGAATTCCGGACAGAGATCGAGACGCTTTCAAAACTTCGGCACAGCCATTTAGTATCTTTGATTGGTTACTGCACTGATGGTCATGAGATGATTCTGGTTTATGAATTTATGGCAGGTGGCACACTAGCTGATCATCTGTATAAAAGAGTTAGAAAAGGCGATAAGTCTTTGCCACCTCTGTCATGGATCCAACGCGTCAAGATATGCACCGGGTACAGGCGTTCAGCGCAGAATTATACACCGTGATGTAAAGACCACTAACATTTTACTTGATGAGAATCTCGCAGCTAAGATCTCGGATTTTGGTCTATCCAAGATTTGTCCAGCGAATTTGGCAATTACATACGTAGATACCAATGTCAAAGGTTCTTTCAGTTATTTTGATCCACATTATTTTTTAACTCAGAGGTTGACTTGGAGATCTAATGTGTATTCCTTCGGTGTGGTGTTATTTGAGGTCTTGTTTGGAAGACCAGCAGTGGACAGCACCCTTGATGAAGAGGAAATTGGTTTAGCTGGATGGGCACAACACTGCTTCAAAGATGGACTCTTGGGGCAGATTATTGATCCCACAATAAAGGAGGACGTGTCTCCTGATTCCCTGGAGGCCTTTGTGAATGTAGCAATCCAATGTATACACACTGCACCAAAACACCGTCCCACTATGGCTGAGGTTGTGGTTGGTCTCAAGTCTGCCTTGACCTTGCAAGAAAAGAGCACAGAATATTATTCAGCCGAGATAACAAGTAGTGATGAAAGCCAGGAAGAGGTAGATATATCAGAACTTCAGGTGGAGAATGAAAATTTCGAAAAGGAGTTCATAGATATTTCCAGCAGCAGGCGTCAGAATAAGCAGTCTTCTGCTGAAAAAAGATTTGTTGCTTTTCAAACACTTGAAGCTCAGGCCCTAACGGGGAAACTTAAATACTTAATTATGGTTCTTCACGGTTTATTTGAGGTTTTACAAATAAATTAATCTTTAAATAAACTTTTTATCATGGTTCTACAAATAAAATTATGGTTATGTACTATTCATTTATATTTTTTATTATGATTTTGCAGAATTCAGTGTAGTGAAGGTTTTCATTATAAAAAAATTTCAACTGAAAGCTAGCATATATATATATATAATGTTTTCATAGATTTGGTTACTTAACAGTTAGAATAATGATATTGTTCTTCTGCATGTCATGATGTTTCAAGAATTTGTTATAGGATTCAAATTTTTATGAGTTTATTTTCCTCTTTCAGTCAGTACAGAAGCAAAGAAAGCAATACACAGTGGTGAGAGGAAACGAATGCCAAATCCAAGGTTGAGTAATCCTGCGAAGAATGTACATGGTGAGCAAATGGCTGCTGGATGGCACTCTTGGCTTTCAGCTGTTTTGGGGGAGGCAATCAATGGTTGGACGCCTCGTCGGGCAGATACTTTTGAAAAAATCGATAAGGTAATTGTTAGTGATGTGGAGGTATAGCATTTAGCTGTATGGTGACTTTGTTGTTTATTTTGTACGTTTTTCTTGTGATTAGATTGCGCAAGGAACATACAGTAATGTGTATAGAGCAAGGGATACTGTGACAGGAAATATTGTTGCACTGAAGAAGGTCCGGTTTGATAATTTGGAACCTGGGAGTGTTAAATTTATAGCTAGAGATTACAATTTTGCATCGCCTGGATCATCCGAATGTTATAAAATTGGAAGGCCTGGTGACGTCAAGGATGTCGCCTAGTTTATACCTTGTGTTTGAATATTTGGAGCATGATTTGGCTGGACTAGCTGCAAGCCCCACAATCAAGTTTACAGAGCCACAGGTTGGACTTAATTCACTTGTGTGTATGCTAGTTCCTTGAAGTTTCCGTAGTTTTGATTTTCTTATGGTTGAGTAGCATTGTTGATTATTTTTTTTCTTCTTATGCCATGCTTGTATGGATGCGGTAGGTAAGGTGTTACATGCATCAATTATTGTCAGGTCTCGAGCACTGTCACAACCGTCATGTGTTGCATCGAGATATTAAGGGTTCAAATCTTTTTCTTGACAACTCCGGGACACTTAAAATTGCTGATTTTGGTTTGGCTTCCTTCTTTGACCCCAATCAAAAGGACCCAATGACTAATCGAGTTGTCACTTTATGGTATCAACCCCCGGAACTTCTTCTGGGGCCACTGATTATGGTGTAGGCGTGGACCTTTGGTGTGCTGGTTGCATTTTAGCTGAATTATTGGCAGGAAAGGCTATAATGACTGGTCGTACAAAGGTACATAAAATGGAAATTTTGTTTATAAACTTTTTTAGCACAGTGATTTCAATAGCAATTGGCTATGGTAACTTTAGAAACATTTTTTTACACCATAATTGAGATGTAACTCACATGTAGTACTAGGGGTCTCAGATACGTCACAATGGACGCATAATATCAGTTAATGGTTCTAGTAGATGTTCGATTTTAAATATCAGTACATTGATACTATATTTTTAGACACATTTTCTGAGGTGTTGAACATCATTCTTGGAATATTGTGCTCAAAGAACATGATTATTCTGTTTTTTTTTGCCATTTTCTGTAACTAGCAGGTGATAATTTAGTTTCATTTTTTCCGATTGCAACCGTTGGCACTTTTACGATCTAGCTTATAGAATCAGACCATAAAAGTGAAAGTTTCTATCTTTCTTGTTTAGTTGGGCTTGTCCGACTCATAAATTATAGAATGGTGGCTGGATTTTACACTGATTTTTAAAATAATGGCCAAACTTTCGGATTCTCAAAATAGTGATCAACTTTTCTTTCCGCCTTTAAAAGAATGGTAGCCGTACTTTACACCGAATTACACAAAGGTTAGCCACTATTATGAGAATTTGAAAGTCTAACGATCATTTTGAAAATCGGTGTAAAGTACGTCCACCACTTTGTAATTTACTCTTTACATATATTAGTTAACGGCGAAAATTTAACGGGAGTTGACAGTGAGTCATTCTTTTAAAACATGGAAAGAAAGGTTGACCATTATTTTGAGAATTTAAAAGTTTGGTCATTATTTTAAAAATCGGCGTAAAGTACAACCAACATTCTATAATTTACTCTATATTGTGTATCCAATTTTTTGCTGCTCGTCCAGTGTAAAATTGCAGCAATTTGTTTATGATGCCGTGTGCATTATTTTGCATCACCATCGAACGGAGTGGATCCAATGTTTTCGTTTGAATTGCAAAAGTGTTTAATTCTTTTTATTATTGAGAATACAATGTCTGTTCACTATGATATTTGTTTCTGCCGCATAGGTGGAGCAGCTACACAAGATTTTTAAGTTATGTGGTTCCCCATCTGAAGAATATTTGAAAAAATCGAAGTTACCAGATGCAACGATATTTAATCCCCAACTTCCATACAAACGATGCATAGCTGATACATTTAAAGATTTCCCACCTTCATCACTGCCATCAATTGAGACTCTTCTTTCAATTGACCCAGCTGAGCGCCAAACTGCAACAGCTGCACTGAGGAGTGAAGTGAGATTTCATATTCTAACACGACAGAGATCTTTCACATGTCACAACTATACTCGTTATATTTGCAGTTAAATACCAAAAAAAACTTGTTTTTATGCTTGATGCTTCTGCAACTCAATAATAATTGTAGTTTCAGCAATCCTCTTGTTAAAACAACTACATATTTCGCACTTTTATTCTGTTTCTTTAGCACAAGTGCTTCGCATGGTCGTAGAGTACATAAATTGTGAATGCGATATGTCCTTTTATGATTCACTCCTGATATGAGATATCCATCATCTTCTACTGTATTGACTGGATAGAGTAATCATCAAAGACTCTATTCGGTCTTTCAAGTTGGTAGCTACTTGTGATGAATTGTTAAGGCGAATGTCTAAACGTTGTACTCCCTCTGTCCCATTATATATGTCATTTTTGAAAAAATTACGCATATCAAGGAATTCTAACATAAAAGTTATTTTCCATTTGTACATATATTAATTACATTGGTTGAGATAGTTCAATGCATAATTTGAATTATAGCTTCATTTGATTAATTATTGTACAAGTAACAATACTTTAATCAAGGGTTATTTTAGAAATTTATTTATAAAATTTCATTGGAAGTAAGATAGTGGACATGTATTATGAGACAAATTTTTTTAATGAAAAGTGACTATTAATTTGGGACGGATGGAGTGTTAACCTCAGAAGAGAGGTACGATGTACCATCTCTATGCATGGTCCCTGTCAAGTTAGTTAAGATCTTTATTAGAGAGTGTTGCATTATTATTCCGCCAGGTCAGAATAACTCTCTTCTCCTCATTTTCCAGTTTTTTACTACCAAACCTTATGCTTGTGACCCTTGGAGCCTTCCGATATATCCTCCCAGCAAAGAGATGGATGCGAAATTACAGGATGAAGAAGCTAGAAGGTGTGTATATCATACACCTGTCTTCTCATTTTTTTTTCTCGTATATCTAATAAATGTTTTTTTTAGAATCTATGGTGTAATAATATTTGAATACAATAGTACTTGTTGATTCTGTATTAGTTATATGGTGTAATAAATAATATTGATTGTGAATTTGTGATTCTAGACCGAAGGCGGTGCTGCAAGCGGATCTTTAATGTACATATGTCCAGATAAGCTTTTCCCGAAAGAATTTAATAGGAGTATCTTTGTATATTTTGCAGAAACACTTGTCACTTGTAAAATTCTTACTGAACGCAGAGATCTTAAATTGCCCAAAAGATGATGGCATAGGCACACCGCACACGTAATCTGTGTAATGTTAATAACTAGAACCGTTATATTAAATTCGTCTATGTTGATCAATTTTTGTCTGGGAAATCTGTGCCGTATGAGTCTCACTGTTCATTTCGATCTGGGAAATCTGTGTCTACTCAACTTCATTTGATTCTGACTTTAAAGTATTAATTAACCGAAATGTCCTAAAAATCACGTGAATTTTAGAGCTGGTCTTGTAAAGATGAAATCACCCGTGGATGAAATACTTTGAAAGCATTGCGAATGTAAATAAATAACCGAGCTATATAATCTTGTAATTTCAGATTAACAGATAACGATGACAATCCATATCCGAAATTTGTTCTGTTCTTTTCTTTTTCCCCCTAATAATTTGGCTTATAGCTTTACAATACTCATTTGTTCTCAGAAATTTTCAAGATTAGTTAGAGTTTTGTTGTGTGCTTTTCTTAAGAGAGCCATGTAGATTTGACCAAATTTCATATAGATATATGAGTAATGATAGATAACAAAAAACCTTTTTCAAAAAATTTCTCAAATACTACATGTCGTCGTTTTGTTTAATTGTGAAAGTAATATGAACTCCTATAAATTCAAATCAATCACATCAATTAAAACTTTTCTTACCATATACAATTATGTATCATACCACATCATTTTGAGAAATAATTATTCGGTTTCCTAGCATTAATTAGCATTACTCATATATGTTTGACAATGGACAGAATCTGTACAGCCGACTCTTGAAATGAACTCACGTTTTAATTACGAATGTTAAATTTGTCCGTTCTAAATTCTATTATTTTTCAACAAAAAAAATTATAATATGAATTAAAAAAAGTTAAAATTATCAAATTTCTTCGAACTATCAAATCTCGTTCAGGTTATTATGAATTTGTTTTGTTGTTGTGTTCATCTTGCACATTGCTGACACGTATGCAAGTGCTGACTCTTAATTAGATTATTAGTATAAAATTTCTAAAGATGAAAAAAAGAAACTATTTATTTAGAGAAATGCTACGTACACGGAAAAAGATACAGAATTGATGTACAAAATGAGGTGGCAGGATGATGTATATATCTATACTATATTATTAAAATCGTAAGGCAAATGTTTGGACCGTCGGGTCTGGTCCTTCTGTGTCACACTCAATTTCAAATACACGTGTGTTTCCTACTCAATTTCAAACACATTTTTTTAATCAATAAACAATCATGTTTTAATTTCCACATTAGTTAACCTCTTTAATTTATTTAATATCATAATTTATTAATTAAAATTTATGAATATTAAAATAATAATATTATTTTATTTATATTAATTAAATTTTATTATTTTGCTCTATCTATATTATATATACTTTTATATTATATTACTCAAAACAGACTTCTTTTTTAATTAGAATATAAAGTTATACTCACATCTAATAGCATGTTTCAATTTACTCATCGTTCAAATACTTTAATTTATTTAAAATTATAATTTTATAATAAAAATTTTGAATATTAAAATTATATTAATATTATATATATATATATTAAAACATACTCTTTTATTTAAATTTTAATTAAAATATTTTTTAATATATTCGAAACTCTTTTTCTTAATAAAAATTTATTAATATTTTGCATGGGTTATTAATCTATGTTAATTAATATAAATATATAACAATATATTAATAAAAATTTAAACATATAATATAAATATAATTTAAAAATAATTTATCTCATGTACAACATTACATAAAATATATTAATAATATAAATAATTAAATTAAATATTTAATTCACTTAAAATATATAATATATTATTTATTACTCTTTTCCTGTGCTTTGCACGGGTTATAGGCTCATATCATTAATATCTTGTCTGCCACTAACATTACTTTACTGCTTATTTGTTTTCTATTTAATGTTTTTTTCTTTCTTTCTTAGTGCTTTAAAATTAGTTATATAATTTTAATATATTAATATGCATAGTATAATACAAATATTATTTTATATTTTAAATTGTTGCTAATTTATACTTATACACATATAAATATAATATAATTACAAAAATAAATAATTTAATATAACATAATTGTAACTAAATTAAGAAATAAATAAAAAAATATTATAAAACATCTAATTTAATCACATTTAGGATGAAAAGCTAAAAAATATAATTATATAATAAAATTTGAAAAAGTTAAAATTTATTATTTCTATGTTAACTAATTTTAAAGTAAAAATATTTTAAAAAGTAAGAAAAAAAGAAATACTCCTAAACAGTAAAGAGAAAATAGATGAATAGTAGAATTAGTGATATACAAGATATTAATGATAAGTACACCTCATTGTGTCCCCTCATTCTGTACACAAATTATGTATCTTTTTCTGTAGACGTAGTATTAGTGATAGACAAGATATTAATGATAAGTACACCTCATTGTGTCCCTTATTCTGTACACAAATTATGTATCTTTTTCTATTGACGTAGTATTTCTCTTATTATATCCTATGTAAAATTGGAATAAGGGAGATAACATGGCATAGTCGTTAGGGGAAAAGATGTAAATTTTAAAATATTATTAATTATTTAATTAATTGATGTAGGTTCGATTCCCCATGAGTACATGAATTAACTTAATAATATTTCTAAATATTATTTATAAATAAAATGATTAAGGTTCGATTATCAATTAATATCAATAATTAATTTAATATAATTTTAGAAGAAAATATATTAAATTTTAATATTAGAATTGAATAAATTTTAATTTTTAAGAAATTAAAATTTTAACTACAAAATTATTATAAATTATTATAAAAAGAGAAACAAATGATTCGCATGGGGTATAAGCTAGTTTATATTGTTAGAATTATGTTTTGATTTTTTAAATTTTAATAATTGGTTAGCATTGACCAAGTTTTTAGGATAAATAAGATTAGATTAGTTTTGATTTGAATATTTTTGAATTGTAGTAATTTTTTGGGATAAGATGTATTGACTTTATATATAGCACATCCACATTAATAATGATATATGATACAAGTTATGTTATATTTTGTTTTCATCATCATGTTATATATACAATACACACATTTAAACCGACATATGAGATCAGAGCTTTCTTCTTGAGGGACCTGTGAAACACCATGACCCAAACTCCATAACAAAAAAAAACATGACCAAGACTATATCCATAAATCATAACCCATGTCCCATAATCATAACCCAAAACCATAAATCATAATTCATATTATATTATAACTCACGTCATAACTCAATAACATAAATCTTGTTTACATTCAAATCAAATATTTGGGCTGCACATATGAAGACATATATGGAAGTAATAGATCTTTGAGCTTGGTGGAAAAAGAAATTGATATTATTGTGTCTGAAAATCTCATCATGGCAGAAGTAAAAGTATAAGTAGGCTACTATCCAAGAACTTGAATATGATGTTTTGTTTTTTTATAAGCATTGAACTGACATTAGAATAGGTGAGAAGATTTTATCTGCAAGCTCTTCTTTAAACCTTGCCAACTCAAGAACTTCTTCCACAACCATGAGATCCTCATAGCTTTCAAGTTTGACATCAGCCACCTGTGAAGCCTTCAATGCCTCCACATTTTTAACAATTTCTTGAGGGATAGCCTGCGCCCATAAATAGTTATCAAATGAACTTTGACTACTTGATCAAGAACATCCTTAACATACATGCCATTGTATATTTTCTTCTCCAAGTCTGGTGCATATCTCCCAAACTCCGAAGATAATACCAGTAGGTTTCCATTTTCCAGCAGATGCATTGCCTCAATACTAAAGATCTCACCTGCATTAAAAGAGTATTCTTCATACAGCTTTTTCTTACCTTTCAAAACCAGCTCTGCATCTTGCTCTTTCTTTTCACTTGAAGCCAGCCTTTCTACACCCTATACCAGATGAACATGCACCTCAACCTTGACATTGTGCTCCAAGAGTGTGTTTTCACTGTTTACTAACATTTCATTTGCTGCCTTACTGCCTGCAAAGACGAAGCTACTACTGAACTAGGCATTGACACCATGAGCGGAGTAGGTGCATCCATAATTTCACCATTGCCAAAGTTATTATAAATCACCATGTCATGGAATGGGAGACCCAGTCCCATGTCTCTATCCCGAAAGAACTAAAGATTGTCAAAAATACTTGGGGCTTCCACAAAATAAGGCATATTTTCCATCCCATAATTTGCCAAATATTCAACTGTTGGATTCATTTCCTCAACAATCAACGACACTCTCCTGACCGTAACACCCTCTTTGAAATGATTGGCGTGAAGTGTATTAAGTTGACGCAGAACCTCTTCCAATTCCTCCTCGACAAAGATTTCAACTTGAAATTTTATAATTTCAAACACTTCCTCATGACTGGGTTCTACATGAGTTTTGTCTTTCTTCATTTTATGTGTTTTAACCAAACCAGCAAGTAGCCCCCATAGTAATGTCTGCACCTCAGTCATATTTGGCATTGGCCCCATCACTCCCCATAGTTTTTCACCTCTATCGTTGTGGATAATGACCCTCACACCATTACTATTACCATTTGGGAGTGGGTTACCAGCTACAATGAAACAAACACTAACCTTAACAAACTTGATAGGTCCCAAATAATGGGTAGTAATGACGTAATTAAGATAGAAGGGGGGTTGAATAACTTAATTACCCTTTTAAAAATATTAACGACATTTTAAAAATATTTTTTTACCTCTTAAAAATTGTTACTTTTTTTAATCCAATTTTTAAGTGCGGAAAGTAAAGAGTAAGGGAAAGAGAATATCACACGAGGATTTTTATCCTGGTTAGGACCACTTATATATTGTTAACTAAATATATAAGCCCCCTTAGTCCAGTCCTCGAGCACCTCCCCGGTCTCGAGATTTTGTTACTTAAACACACTCCTTAGCGTATGCGGATAAGCCTTTACAACATATAGATATTTATCTTGAACAGTAACTCCCCATTACTTTCTCAAAATAAATGTACAAAAACCTTACAAGACTTGTCTCGGACAATAACTCTCCCTTATCTCCTCAAAGCCGTTGTAACCCTTGTTATAGTATTTGTACTTCTAACAAATTATGGTCTTGGGTCTTAGATCGGGTCTTGGGTCTTAGATCGGGTCTTGGGTCTTTCCTTTTCCTCACGGCGCAAAGGCAACTAACTCCTCGTTAGAATACCTAAGGCTTGGGTCTTAGAACAAGGATCACCTCACGTCACTTCACCTCACATAAGTATAGAATACAATATCTATAAAAAATCACCTTTCAAACAAAGAAAGAGTTTTGATCTAGAATGTTACAGTTCTAGGCCGGTGAGCCAACAATAATATTCTAACAAGTCTAACAAGTAAGAATATTAATGCAAAAATTCACACAAATTATATTTAAATCAATTAATAAATAAATACAAATATAACTTAAGTGCAAATTATATTATTAATATATATAGTCGAATATAAATTTATTGGCCTAAGATATATATTAATATTAATTACTTAAGTACAACTTCTTGAGTCAAGGATATCTCAATTTATACGGAAGTTGATACGTTAAGTATATGTAGTACCGAAATGGTACAATATATTCTATATGAATATATTAAAAAACTGAGTCACTCTTAATACTTTCGTGCTAAACAATATGACTATTTAATAACCGCTCTGTTTGCTAGTTAGCTAAACGCTAAACTTAATTACTTGCACTTAGGAAACTTCGAAGGTTACTAAATAGGCTAGTTAAGCTTTGATCTAGAACTTGTTCAAAACAGAACACGTTATGCACGGATAAAATTCAAGCAAAGATTATAGTAACTCAAAGTCAACGATAAAGAGCTTGTTTGAATTTAATCCAAATCTAGAATACAAGTTTAGGACCTTTTTTACACGAACCACTAAAAAGTGTTCGTATAAGAAAAAGATCAAACACCGAAAAGAAGAATAAAGAGGAATATTAAACTAAACACTAGAAAGTGCAACTCTAAATTCAAACTTCCTTTTAGGCATTTTGATTGACGGATGTAATATGTAGAAGTATTTGGACGGTTAAGGCTCGAATGAAAAGTCTTTAAAAAGATTCTCTTTAATTAATAGGCAAATGTTACCACAATTCACCATAAGTTCGCCAGAACTTCGATCAGAAAAATTGTGAAGGTCGAATTTTTCTCTTATCAAAATATTCAAATATTAAAGAGAACGAGATAGAGAGTTGAAGGCCTTTTTGTTTTCCAAAAGTTACCAAAAGCTTGCCGAAAAATTCGCCGGAGTTTTGATCGAAAAAATCAAAGTGACCGGATTTTTTGGCCGAATATTCAAGCTACTAGTGGGCTTGATGGAGTCTTTTTAAAAAAAGAGAATCAAGCAAGAAATGTTTAGTTTTGAATCTTTCTTTTATATCTACAAATATCTTAACCAAATAGGTTTGTTAAAAACCAAATGAGTTTAATAAGATGTAGTATCTTTGTAAAAGATACGTGCAAACTTGGGGCAAATCTAAAGACTTTGAAGCCAAGAATGTTTCCTCTTTGTTACACCACAAATATGAACTAAAAACACTCTTTAGAGTTCGTCGGAATTTGATCGGAAAAATCGAAAACGATTTTTTCTTTCTCTTTTCATGAAAAATGAGTTTTAATAGGCTAGATCTAAGATGTTTAAGTTAGGTGTAGAAGAGAAACCAAATATGAAAAGTTATTTTAGAAATTATAACCTTTTGTTGAAGAATTTGAAAGTTGGAACAAAATGGGTTATAAGAGAGAAGTATTCTAGAGAGAGATTTTTTAGAGAGAATACTTTTTCTAAATATGATACTAGCTTTGCAAAAATGAGAAGTGTTTTGGCTTTTTTGGTGTAGGAAAATATGGGAGTGGGGGTTGTATTTATAGGGAAAGTTGGGAAGAATGAATGGTGGAGATTGACTTGGAATGGGTGGTTGAGATTAATGCTCTCAAATTTTGAATTGGTGGGGTAGGGGGGAATTTGAATCCCTTGGGGGGAAATCTGAATTGTTTTGGGGGGGAAATATTTTGGGGTTGGACCAAGTCAACTAGTGTTTCTTGTATCGTATTAATCAAATAAATACGTAACAAATACAAATAAGCACGTAACACCAAAATTCATTAATAAATACAATAAATATGAAAATAATATATTTATTTTTCTGAGAATATTATAAATAATATATAATATTCTGTCCGAAAAAATATTTTTCGGAATATTTTCCTGAAAATGAATAAAATACGAACCGGACGAACTGACTCGAAAATAAAAATTCTCAAAAANAATAATTATGAAAATAATATATTTATTTTTCTGGGAACTAATATTATGTCCAGAAAAATATTTTTCAGAATATTTTCTTGAAAAACGAATAAAATATGAACCTAAAGGTAAGAGTCAACTTATTTAGGGGGTTTATATCAGAATTTATCTAAAGGCAAGG
>QRFB01010512.1:0-29224 GCA_008931105.1 Oenanthe javanica
TAAATCTGTATAAGGAAAAAGAATTACTTCTTACTTAATCCTCTCAAAAGCTGGATTATTCTTAAAAAATGAATTCAACAATTTTCCTCCACAATAGCAAGAGCTTTACCAACATACTTCTTTAATTTCTTCATTTCTTCATTTGAACATTTGATTTGACAGTAAGCTGCTCTCAGATCATTTGCACTGCTTTCTTGTTCTTTTAAATCCTTCAACATTAGATCATTAACTTTCCCACTCATAGGTTGAAATCCAAATTAATGACCCACACCCTCTTGAAATGTTATTATCTTTTCTTTTACTGGTATGTCTTGATCATTTCCTTCAGCATCAACATATTTTAAAGAAAATTTGTCCATCTGTCGATTTACTTGTCTGTGTAAAGTCATCTTCCTATCAATCTCCGTGAACCATTTGTGTGTGAAAGCTTCTTTGCTTCTATTCACTTTATAAGAAATTTGTAGGAGAAATCTAATATATTATAATTCCTCAGCCTATTTGAAAAAGATAAAGTTTGATTGACTAATCCATCTTGCAGATCCACCTTCTAAGAAATATACAAGCATATCATTTTTCACCTTTTATGTTCCTCCCTGTCCTCCTTGCACCTTTCTTTCAAAAACATTATAAACAATTTGAGCAGATACCACTTTGTTGAAGTATTTTTGTGTAATCTTCTCAAACTGCCTATCTGTCAAAGATTAATGATCCCTGGATAGAGTTGATGTTCTGTCAATGTCTGATTCTTCAAAGCCTCCAAGTCCTGTCTTCTTTTTGGCTCTCAGTTGTAGATTAGATTGACTACATTTCCGGTAAGTAGGTTCTTTAACCTCATCAGAGTCTGACTTTTTCTTTTACTTATCAGAGTTTGGCTTAGACTCTGACTTCCTATGTCTAGTCCCTGACTGGTGTATTTGAGTTTTTACTATTCCAGCCATTCTAAATTGCTTTTGTTGCACACCAAGACCCCTAGGACCATGAGAACTATCACCAGCTTCATCATCATCATCTCTCCTCCTTTTAACTCCCTTTTTAGCTTCCTTGCACACCTCAACCTTATTTCTCCTGGAGGAATCACTAACATTCTTCTCCCATTTTTTGACATCATCACTACTTGTGACAGCCAAAAGCATCTGCTCAAGTACTATGGAAAGGTTGGCTTGTGCTGCAATGACTGAATCAACCTTGGTGTTTAAAGCATATACTGTAGATTGAAGCTGAGCTTGATTTGTAGTGATATCTACAATAACCTCCTTGAAAGCAACTTCTTTGGATAATTAAAGGGAATGAATTCTATCAAATCTAGTACTGAGTAGAGAAGTTGTATTATTAACACCAATAAGTTTGATTTGAATATGAGATATGTCTTTGACCACACTAGCCAATTAGGAAGCAACATTCTCTATCTCAATATGAACATCTGCATCAATTGCTTGATCTTCTTCACCAGGATAGTGACCATGTTCTTGTAGAAAAGATTTTTTTGAAAGGCCTTAAGTCTTTCAAACTTGTGAATAGCCAAAATGCAGTCAAAAGATGCCTTATCATATATGCCCTTTTATTGTACAGACTCCCAAGACTGAGGAAACACCTGATCAAAATAAACAAAAGATGGATTAACTGGTCCATTATCCTCAGAAGTGCAATCCTCTTCAACAGGTTTAATCTTGGTAACTGGAGGCATAGATTCTAGTGGTGGTGTAGATTCTGAAACTGCAAAAGGGACTATAGACCCTGACTCCTCCTTAGAGTGATCAGAGTCTGTAGACTCTGGAAGCCTAGCCCTTATCGGCATGATCATTAGTGGTTCTTCTGACTTCAATTTTGCAGTCTCAGGTTGAATGATTGTTGTATCCACCAAAACCTCAATGACTCTGTCTTCTCTTTTTGCTAGAGAATTCACCAAATGATGTTGTGGTCTCTGTGTAAATGATTTTTGAGCAACTAGAGCCTCCTCCTTTTTGCCAATCTGCATAATTAGAACAAAATAATTTTCATCCATCCCCTACCCCAACGAATTGGACCAACTCTGAGTAAAATCTTGATCTAAATAAGTAAAACTAGGTTCAGGATACTCTAATCTCCCATCCTCACAGTAGGGTTGGGCACCCACTCTCTCATTCTTACTCAGGCTCTCTATAGCCTTTTCTACCTCTCTTTTTGCCTGGACCACTGCCGGCCTCTCATTTATTTTTTCACTCATTTGGATAGGTTCACTCAAAGGTCCTACAAAAGGGGGTGTGAGAGAGATTAAGTTTGCTTCAATACCTGAACCACCTTGATGGAGGGGAACCCCTTAAAATGTCTAAAAGCTAGGGGTTTCCACCAAGGGGTGATCAATAATAGCCTCTGAACCCTTACAAGCATCTTTTTTCTTTTTAGAGTTTGTTAGCTTCATATTCCAGTCTCAGGGTCTACTCTAAACTCTGACTGCTTCAGTATGACTTCATTAGAAGCCAGAGTCTGAGTGCACTATCTTTGACTGTTGGTGCTTGAGACTCCCCTTCAAGGTGGATAGACTCTGATAGAATAGATTGTGGAAATTCTTCATAAGCATCCAACAGAGTCTATCATNTATCCTCAGAAGTGCAATCCTCTTCAACAGGTTTAATCTTGGTAACTGGAGGCATAGATTCTAGTGGTGGTGTAGATTCTGAAACTGCAAAAGGGACTATAGACCCTGACTCCTCCTTAGAGTGATCAGAGTCTGTAGACTCTGGAAGCCTAGCCCTTATCGGCATGATCATTAGTGGTTCTTCTGACTTCAATTTTGCAGTCTCAGGTTGAATGATTGTTGTATCCACCAAAACCTCAATGACTCTGTCTTCTCTTTTTGCTAGAGAATTCACCAAATGATGTTGTGGTCTCTGTGTAAATGATTTTTGAGCAACTAGAGCCTCCTCCTTTTTGCCAATCTACATAATTAGAACAAAATAATTTTCATCCATCCCCTACCCAAACGAATTGGACCAAATCTGAGTAAAATCTTGATCCAAATAAGTAAAACTAGGTTCAGGATACTCTAATCTCCCATCCTCACAGTAGGGTTGGGCACCCACTCTCTCATTCTTACTCAGGCTCTCTATAGCCTTTTCTACCTCTCTTTTTGCCTGGACCAGTGCCGGCCTCTCATTTATTTTTTCACTCATTTGGATAGGTGCACTCAAAGGTCCTACAAAAGGGGGGTGTGAGAGAGATTAAGTTTGCTTCAATACCTGAACCACCTTGATGGAGGGGAACCCCTTAAAATGTCTAAAAGCTAGGGGTTTCCACCAAGGGGTGATCAACAATAGCCTCTGAACCCTTACAAGCATCTTTTTTCTTTTTAGAGTTTGTTAGCTTCATATTCCAGTCTCAGGGTCTACTCTAAACTCTGACTGCTTCAGTATGACTTCATTAGAAGCCAGAGTCTGAGTGCACTATCTTTGACTGTTGGTGCTTGAGACTCCCCTTCAAGGTGGATAGACTCTGATAGAATAGATTGTGGAAATTCTTCATAAGCATCCAACAGAGTCTATCATCCCATATCACTGAGGTTCTCAACAGCATATTGGAGAGTTGCCAAGGAGTGCCTAACATCATGCTCTCTTGCCCCACTATCACCCAACCTCTGACTAGGTGGTTCTTGTGTGAGTGAGGCAGACTGAGCATCTTTCTCACTAATCACCACTGGTGCACTATTCTCATCCTCTAACTTCCTTATATCTCCTGCTACTTCCGGTTGTTCTTCAATAATAAATGCATCCAAATTGTGATGAAAGGCCCTTAGATGGATTGCATTGATTGCTAGGGCATCTATGAGATTGAAGAGTTCCTGCAGTTCTCTTCTTACTTTTTAGAAATATGTGCCCTTGAATTGATCCAATCTACTCTGGTAGGTTGGATAGATATATTTATTAGTAATTGTACCTATATTGTGGACAAGATAGTCAGCCACCTATCTTGACAGAGGTTAAAAGTGAACATCCATTGAATGACTGTCCTATATGTAACCCCATTATCCCAAATTTCTTTATAGTTAAAAATTATTTGCTCAATCTCAGTTTCCAACTCAGCAACAGACTCTAATTCTCTTCTTTTATGGGCCTTAAGCTTTTATGCTTATTTGATATTTGTTGTTCAGAGTCTGGCAAACCAAGTGCTTTGAGAACTTCATTTATCCTTCCTTCTATGAGCCCAACTACTTTAACTTGTAATGAAGAGTTGAATAGGTAGTTGTAGAGATTTGTGACCACATCTTGTGCAGACATTTATAGCTCCATTTCCATTCTCTTCCTAAGGGATGCATAGGTTGTGAGAAGATCCAAGACTTGTTGCTGTGTCTTATAGAGTTGGGGATCTTCTAGTGATTCTACCAATAAATATAAAAATAGCAGTACGTCATTATGTGGAGTAATGATTTCATCAATGAGACATGAGGCTGCATCCAATGGTATTCCTTCCCAAAATGTTTTATAATCACAGTCTAAAGGCAGTCTAGACTCTGACTCAATATTAGACTCTGGTTCAGAAGTTTTCTTGCTTTCAGAGTCTGGCCCTGTGTAGGAGCCTTGGGAGCATCTGTTTCCTTCAAAACAGGATTAGTAATAGTAATAGGCTTGTGTGTGTGTGTACATAATAAGCCTTCCTTAACCTCTTGTATTTCTGAGCAAAAGATTTCTCAGGAGACCCAATTTGAGAATCCTGAGGTGCTTCCCTAGGTTTAACAAAGTCTGTAGCCTTTTGAGAGTCTACAGGCTTGGATTGAAGGTTAGAATTAGGTGTCTCATGACCCTCTTTTAGCAAAGAGAGTCCTTCAACCACCTGTTTCTCTAGGGGATTGAGCTCCTCATCACTTGGCTCATCTATAAGCCTTGATTGTACCAATCTCCTCCTCTTTACAACTGGTGCCTGTTGAGAGACAACAGAGGTTGGTGTCTTTGTGGATTTTGGTTTTGAAGATTGTTTATTAGAGGGGGATTTGGTTACTTGGGTATGTGCATGGGGGTTTCTCCATTACTTGTTCCTGTACCATTTCACCACAAAAAAATGAAGCATTGTAGATGAAAGGTTTGTAGTTGGAGAGTTTTACCTGCATTACCTGTTGATATGTCATGGCAGGTAGACTCTTCTTCTTGTCATCTATTCTCTTAATATAAGATAATATCATTCTTTGTTGTTTATAGGCCTAAACACAACAAGCATCTACCAATCTAGTTGACATGTCAGGAATGAAGTGGTTGAGGAGAATCATCATAAATCTATGATAGTAGACTTCCTTCCCTCCCTCTTATACATTGTTTAATTTTGCTTCCATTTGAGTGAGCAACATATCTCCAATATTGATCACTTTGTCAAACAGGAGACTGTGACCAATTTGATAGGTAATAAAAGTAATAGCATCAAAACCACTACATTTACCAGTAAAGCACTTAGCAATTTGATCAAAAAAGAAAGACCACTCTTTCCTCAAATATGGCCTAGTTAATTTACTCATATTTTCCAAACTAGCAGAATAACCTAGTGATTTAAACATGTCATTAATATCAGTATCAGAAATAGTTTTATCAAAAAGTTGTTTAATAGGCAACTTAAACACAGAATTAAGCACATCAGCAGTTACATCAAATGTAGTGGAGCCAAAAGTGAACATGATTTTACCTGGTTTATCCTGAGAAGGATCAACTACCTTTGCAGAGCTCCATGCTTGTGAGATAGCATCCATGTGAATGACTGTTGATGCCTTGAGAATGTAGCTGAGCTCAGATTGCTCAAAGAAGTCCATCACAGGGTAGTAGTAAGCGTTTACCCCTTTCTTGTCTCCAAGAGCTGCAACATGGTTCGTGGTCATGAATTTAAAATCCCCAAAAGTGAATGCAATCGCCTTGGGACCCTTCATGATAGTGGAAATAACAGCCATTGATATTGTTTAGTTGAGAGTGATGAAAAAGTTTGAAGAATTTAGCTAGGGTTCGTGAAAAACTTTGTGAATATTTCTGCCTTAGAAGATAATTTGTAATAAACAAGTGAGTAAAATGTATGAGAATTTCCTATTTTGTTTAAATTGCATACAATACACACGAGTCTGCAGCCTATNCAGTGGAAATAACAACCATTGATATTGTTTAGTTGAGAGTGATGAAAAAGTTTGAAGAATTTAACTAGGGTTCGTGAAAAGCTTTGTGAATATTTCTGCCTTAGAAGATAATTTGTAATAAACAAGTGAGTAAAATGTATGAGAATTTCCTATTTTGTTTAAATTGCATACAATACAAACGAGTCTGCAGCCTATCACCAGTTAAAAGTAACTGTTACCGTCTATTTCAAGTCATTTGAACAGTTTAAACGTAATCAGAGTTTGCAGGCGCAAATGTTAACTGTTTCAGAGTCTAGGCACTTCAAACATTCTCAGAGTCTACAGACTCGTCAGAATCTACAGACTTGTCAGAGTCTACAGACTCGTTAGAGTCTACAGACTTTGTCAAGATACAGTACTTCAATAATTTTGTAAGAGAAAATCATAGTTTGAGAAATCAGAGACTATAATTAAAGTACATACCTTGCTTCCTTTATGATAGAACACTTACATATTTAATATACCTAACTAACCTACCAGTCTGAGTAAGGTAGATTCATCAAGTGGTTTGGTTAATATGTCTGCAATTTGTATGTCAGTTAAAATATAATGAAGTGTCACAGTACCATTTTCAATATGTTCTCTAATAAAATGATACTTGACATCAATGTGCTTTGTTCTGGAATGTTGGACTGGATTCTCTGCAATTTTAATAGCACTAGTATTGTCACAATACATAGGAATATTTGAGAATGTTAGTCCATAATCAAGTAACTGATTTCTCATCCACAAATTTGAGCACATCAATTTCTAGCTGCTATGTATTCAGCCTTAGCTATTGAAGTTAAAACTGTTTGTTGTTTCTTGCTAAACCAAGAAATCAACCTGTTACCAAGAAATTGGCATTGACATGTTGTGATTTTTCTATCCACTTTGCATCCTGCATAATCAGAGTTTGAATAACCAATTAGTGAAAAATATGACTCTCTAGGATACCAAAGTCCAAGTGTTTGTGCACCCTTGAGATATCTGAAAATTCTTTTTACAGCTAGCAAATGTGATTCTCTTGGGTCAGCCTGAAATCTAGCACACAGGCATGTTGGAAACATTATATCTGGTCTACTTGCAGTTAAATATAGCAATGAGTCAATCATACCTCTATAACTAGTGTTGTTAACTTTCTTACCCTTTGGATCAGAGTCTAGCTTAGTGGTTGTTGACATAGGAGTTTTGGTAGTTGCACAGTCTTGCATATCAAACTTCTTTAATAGGTCATTCACATACTTTGATTAATTGATGAAGATTTCATCATCATTCTGTTTGATCTCTTCAATCAAGATATAATTCGCACTCTAACTTTTTTCTTACTATTAGTTTTTTTTATTATTAAATATTACCTTAGGAAAATTAAGCATTAAACTTTTATAAAACGCATAATAAATGTTACACGATGTCACCTCCCGGCATTGTCTCACATTTTATTATTTGAAAAACTATTATTATCATTGGAGACAAATTTAAAAAATGTAGAATTTAATTCATTAAGAAAGAAGGTTGAGAAGAAAAATAATTAGATCATATTTTTATCAATTATAAAATATTAATTAGAGTAAATAGTTTAATTGATTAGAGTAAATAAAAAGGTAGTCATGAGATAATGAACCATATATATTCACATATGTAACTTTATAATATTCAAAATTTGGGGTAATAAATGTTAATTAATCCTAAAAATATATTTTGGTATCCTACATGAATGAAATTAGTGGAATAATTTCAATTAAGGGTGTAAATTACTTATATACATATGTATATATTTTCATTTTAATTAAAATTTTAGATAAAAAATTGAGTAATTGATGTTAATTGAAAAAATATATAATTAAGATAGCTAAAATTATGGAAAAATTTGTCAACTATACTATACCAAATTACCAATAAACAGGTAAAAATATGGATATTAATTGGATAGTCTAAATTGAGAGTAATCATATATATGATCTATTATGCAAAATATTTTACCCATCGGGTAAATTTGAAAAAGGTTTTTCATTATATTTATTTATAGATATATATAAAGATACTAAAAATTTTATGCCTAAAATAATGTATATCGATCTTTAAAAATTATTTTATCATGTATAAGAGGTACATATATTAGGAATGAGTTTGTTGAAAACTATAGGGGGTGAGTGTATAGTTGAAATCTAATTTTTGATTTGCCTTTGATTAAATAACTGATCAAGTATTGTAGCTTTGTTTATCCTTAACAATGTTTGAATTAGATATATAATTTCAGTAAAATACACCACAGATAAATATCAATCTAATCTTTTTATTAGAATGATTTGCTACAATCTCAGAATGTGATTGTAATTCTCATCTTCTTGCTCTTGAAAGAAAGACAATGAAAAATATAATTTTTTTTCACACTATCTAGTGAATCTTTCTTCTAACTATATATACACAAGTCTTGTTTGCACATGCTCTCACTAGACAGACATGCTAAAACTAGAAACAGACAAAAGATGATTTACATTTGACTACCATCTATTTATAGCTAACACCAATCTATGACAATCTTTTCATTCTACTTTATTTCTTCTATCTTTGTCTTCTCTTCCTTTCAAGCTTCATTGTAGACTTGTCATCACCTTAACAAGATAATCTGTCCTGATCATGACAATGCTTTAGATTATTTGTTTTATACTTCTGTAAATTTCCTTGAAACTAGCTATTTGAATTAACCGAATACTCAACTCCTTTATGCTTCGAGAAATCAGTCTTTGAACTATTTAATCAAGTACTTGTGAGACTTCTCGATTGATCTTTAACTTGAGACTTCTCAAGTGTATAGACCTCCCAATAGGTATGTCTGTTGATGAATTCTCGATTAGACTATACTTCTCAATTGAGTTAGACTTCTCGATCAAGCTCAATTTCACACTTCTCGACTGACTTGCTTTACAGACTTCTCGATTGAGTTACTCATCTGACTTCTCGATTTGTTTAGTTGGACTTCTCGAATGAACATTCCATGATACTTCTCGAATGACTCTATGTTCATGACTTCTCGACTGAGTAGACTTCTCGACCAGCTTGCATTCATGACTTCTCTATCAAATGTGACTTCTCTATCAATAAAATGCCTTTTAAACAATCTTCTTCTACAAATCCTTATTTGATGTAATACTTTGTTTTTCTGATGCATGATTCACAAAATCTTCTACTAGAATAATTGTTTTTAATATTGCTTATTTACAATTGGAAATGCATTAGAAACAAGCTTCTAACTACAAATGCATAATTAATATAACCAAGTCACTATTTAATGTATGAAGTATTTGAATGTTATAATAAGACAAATAAATATAATAATGATTGGTTTGATTTGGTCCAACAATCTCCCCCAATTTGGAAAAAGACAGTTTCACAAATTTATGCAAGATATCAAGTCTACCCTAATTATGTTTGTTGTTTCTGTTGTTGTTATATGAAATGATCATATCTCTATCTCTTCTCTTCTTGTTCCCTAGAGTTGATTTCATCAATTGCCTGAAGAATTTGTTGTCTGACCATAACTTCTTCAATCAAAATTGCATCTTTAAGCATGTCAGCAACAACATTAACAGTTTGCAGGGGATAGTCATAGATAAATTTGAGTCTGATCTTGGATGTTACTCCATTTTTCAGCTTGAACTCAACTCTATCAGGACCTTTGAAAACTCTAAACTTTCCATGTTTCTTTAGCTATTCAGATAATCTCTCAATCTCTTCATGTCTTAGAATGGCCAAGTCAGCTATTTGCCTTTCTGCCTCAATCTCATCCCTTCTTTCCTTCTCCCCCTTAGGGTTGATATCTTGTTCTTTCTTGTGAAAGGAAGGGTGAGTAACCCTGATTTGAGAAGCAACCTGGACATGAAGAGCTTGTGTGGATGCAAGAATTGTGGAGAGAAGACTTTGAATATTGGTTAGTTGGTTGGAGACCTGTTGGATTGAGAAACCTTGTGTAGCCATGGAGGAGTGTACTTCCTTTTGTAGGAAGTTGATAGTTGCAACCACTTCATTGACAATGGTGGAGATGTTGTGTTGTTATGTAGTCAAATGCTCTATCTTTTCAGCCAACTTAGCAATTGTTGAGGATTGATCCTGTTCATTTCTGGCCTTGTATTGATAGTACAAGTCCACTTTAAAGGGAGTCATTTCATTCAACTTAACATCCCTTAGCAGCATATCAGCATCCATGTTCTTGTAAAGAACCTCTGCCATATTATTTATTCTTGTTTGGCCCTGTTGAAAGTTGGCATTTGTCTCAACCATGTCCTTGAAGGTTCTCTCCATTTTCTCCATTTTATCATTTAGTGCCTTCATGTGAAGCCTGAACAAAGATGATTCTAATCTTGAAGCATGCATTCCACTAGGTATGAATTTGGCATCAATTGAGGTCATCCTGCTCTCCATCTTATTTCTGTGATCTGCAATTTCAGATTGGAGGCCCCTAGCTAGGTAGTGGTTTGCTTTAAGTTGGAATTTGGCAGCTTAATGAATGACATCATAGATAGCTGAGGGAGTGAAGGTCCTTTTATATGACCCAAGAGAAGTCAGATATTTTTCCCTCATCCACTGCAGCATCTCCTCCATGCTCACAGTTTGACTTTTATCCAGCTAGACATCCATATTGCCTACCTTCTTCAGCAGTTTGTTCATTTTTATCTTTAATCTCCTCTTGATCTTTGGCATATTACAAAAGAATAGATGTATAATCTTGATTTGGTAGATGTGCAGTGATGAGCTGCTAAGCAATGTGATAAAATCCATCCATTTGGTTTCCATAAAGTTCCTTTAACTTTTCCTCAGAATGTAACCCATCAGTAGATGGTCCTGAAGAACTATCATGGTGCATAGGCTTCAGCCATTGAGACATAAAGTCAGAGCTAGGGCCACTTGTTATAGTGGTCACCTCAGTATCAATTTCCTCATCCAATTTCTCAGATGAGTCCATAAACACTGGATGAACAAGTGAATTCTCTTTAGGAGACAGTCTTTGAATGACTGGGGAGTTTCTAAGGGATGCCATTTGCATGGAGTGGAGGTGCCCCAGATTTCCCAATATCTGTAAAGATAGAGTTTCCAAAGGCTTATGAATGAGACCAATGGGTTATGTAGCCATGGCCCCCACAGAGTTTGAAGTGAAAACTTCTGGAGCCTCTATGGTTGTGATGGTGTCATTAGGATATACCCTATCTTGTATTCCCTGATCATCTAGATGTGTGTCCTAGGTGGTGAGCAAAGTGTCATGCACTAAGTCACTTGAGATTGGCTCACCAGGAGAAGTAGATTCCTGGTGATCAACAACCTTTTGTGTTTGGCCAAACACAATTGGTTGAGAAGAAATATGAGGTAAGAAAGAAGTGTTTGGAGTAGAATTGAGTGTTGGCAACTCCCCTGAGAATGTGGGGAAGTTTCAAGGGACATGCCTAAGTGTTGTTGTGTCTCCTTTTCTACTAAACTTTTTTCAGTGACAGGAGTGAGTTCCTGTACTAGTGCAGGCTCTGTACAAGATGGAGTGGGCTGACTCCCAATTTCAATAGATGCATTTTGTTGAAAAATTGCACCTAATAGCAGGTGTAACCCCTTTGTAACCTCTACACCCTATTGGGAGGATGTAGAGTGGTCTAGTGTGGCCTTTTTAGTTGTTTTTTTTTCTCTCATTTTTAGAGATTTCACTGGTGACTCATCTGATTTTGAGTTTTCTGCACTCTCTACAATAGTTTCTATTTTTTTCTTTTATTGGACATGTTTCCTTCTTTTCTTCTTTTCAACCACACCCTGTTGAAAGGATGTGGAGGTTGGCTTACTAACAGCTAAAGGATTTAAAAGAGAGGGCTCAGTTGGGTTAGGTGCATTTGGTACTTCTACAACCTTGGAACCCTCTACTATATTCAAGTAACCATATGTAGGCTGTACTAGTGGGTACCCTAAAAATACACTCCTCATATGAGGTGTGATTTGAAGAGGTACGTTCACTTTGCTCATCCTGTCCAATGTAGTAAAAATGATCTTTGACATGGACTTGGAGTAGCCAATTTTTTTTTTTTCATTCTAGGTATTTCAATCAAATTAGAATAGTTAAGGTTAAGAATTGACTGAATGAAGCGAGGAAAGAAAATTTCATTACTTCTCTTGGGAATCCTGGTTATGAGTTCCCTAAGAATGAGCCTGTCTACATTTAACTTTTGGTTATAAGCCAATGAGTAGGCCAACTTTAGGGCAATTAAACTTATTTTGCCGAATCCTGTCTTTCTGCATGTGAAGACCCTCAGTAATGTGTTAAAGATAGACGACCACTCCTTTCTGACAAACTTCTTATTGAGTTTCCCCAACTTGATTTCATCAGAGTGCCTAATGAATTCCATAAAGTCTGTTAGCTCTGCTTCAGTTGGTACCCTGTCATGACTTGTTGTTGGAAGCTTTAAACTCTCATTTACATCATATTCATCAAACATGATGTTTTCTTGTTGAATTTTGCAGGTTACAAGGATTTTGGAGCTCCAATTTTCTAAAGCAACCTCTTCCTAGTTAGCTGTGTTCCAAAATTTCTCAAGAATGTCCAGGTACAATGGAGGGTTGCTCAACAGAGCTTCTTTCATATATGAACCAATGAGGAACCTGGTAAAGCATTTGTATTGTGGCTTATCATATGCATCTCTAGCAATGGCAAGAAAGTTTGTTCTAGGAATGAGATACACCTCAGCTGCAAGAGAGGAACTTGAAGACACCATTAGATTAGTGTATAGAAAGAGAGAAATGAAGAAACGAAGGTCTTAGAGAAAATATGAGAAGAGTTCGAATGTAACTGTTGAGAGCAAAAGTTCTTTGAGTTTGAGATTAAGTATAGAAATAAAATGTTAGATCTACTTTGCTATTTATATGACTCAGACAACTCGACTAGAATTTTAATCGATTTTAATGATCGAGAACTCAGAAAAAGAAATAAAGTTGCTTTAATAGAGAACTGTCAGAATTTGATCGAGAACTCTTATTTGTCTGTATGTTCGAGAAATGTATCAATGGAGAACTCAGTAAAACGAATTAAGCCATTCAAGAACTGGATCATTCGAGAACTCAAAGAAATCGAGAACTCTAGTGATCGAGAATTCAAATACCAAACTGACCGAGAACTCACTAAATACTGATTCGAGAACTCTATTTAAGACTAACCGAGAACTCAATTACCAAACTGACCGAGAACTTACTAAATAATGATTTGAGAACTCTATTTAAGACTAACCGAGAACTCAAGAAATGTACCTAGTCGAGAAGTCAGAAAAAAATGGCAACTTAATCACAAACTCCAGTTTTGAGAGAAAAGAAAAAAAACTACTTTATTTTCACTTGAGAAATAAAGTATGAGTAATTTATCAAGTACACATTTGTCAGACTAAATTCAAATATATTAATTTAATCTGAAAAGAAAAATGCATTTGCTAAATTTTCCTGCAAATTAGAATATCACACTTGTTATGAGAAATACAAGCATAGTGATTCTTTCTAGGTTTTCTTAGAACCTGCAAATAGTTCTAAGTTAGTAAATTTTGCTTTTAAAATAAATTCCAATGTACAACAATATGACTGATATATTTATAAATATACACCAGTTTACTTCACTTAGACAAATCATTGAGAATTCATGTCTGTTAAGTAATTGTTGTAACAGTTGGTGAGATATATTTATGTAGCCACTAGTCAGAAGAATTTAGCATTCCAATCTCACTAACCAGCTTGTTAGAGGTGGCTTCATCTAGTGGTTTGGTAAATATATCAACCAGCTATTTTTGTGTAAGAACATATGATAATTCAATCACACCATTTTTTGCATGTTCCCTTATGAAATGGTACCTTAAATCAATGTGCTTTTTCTTTGAATGATTTACTGGATTTGCAACAATAGATATAGAACTAGTGTTATCACACATGAAATGAATTCTTTCCAACACTAGTCCATAGTCCCTCAACTGATTTCTTATCTAAAGCACTTGGGCACAAAAACTTCCAGCAGCTATATATTCTGCATCAGCTGTGGAAGTTGAAACTGATTGTTGTTTCTTGCTATACTATGACACCAGTCTCTGTCCAAGGAATTGACAGCATCCTGAGGTGCTCTTTCTATCAATTCTGCACCCAACAAAATTAGCATCATAGTATCCAACAAGGTTGAATCATGTTTCTTTTGGATACCATAATCCCATATGAGTAGTTCCTTTCAGATATCTCAGTATTCTTTTGATAGCAATGAGATGAGATTCTTTTGGATTGGCATGAAACCTTGCACACAAACATGTAAAGAACATAATGTTTGTCCTACTAGCTATTAAATATAGTAGAGATCTAATCATTCCTCTATAAGTCTTCATGTCTACACTCTTTCCCTTCTTATCTTCATCAAGCTTAATGGCTGTTGGCATTGGAGTTTTTGCAGGTGAACAATCTTTCATGTCAAACCTCTTGAGCAAGTCATAAATGTACTTGGTTTGACTTATGAAGATGCCATCTATTCTTTGACTTATTTGAAGACCTAGAAAGTAATTTAGTTCTCCCATCATGCTCATTTCATAGAGAATCTTTGACACATATTTTCATTTGTAGAGCCAAAAATGATATCATCCACATAAATTTGAACTAGGATGATGTCCTCACCATGCTTCTTGTAAAAGAGAGTTTTATCAATTATTCCTTTAGTAAATTGATTTTCAAGTAGAAACCCTGACAATGTATCATACCATGCTCTTGGGGTTGTTTGAGTCCATACAATGCTTTGAGAAGCCTATACACAAAATCAGGAAAGTTGGAATCTTCAAAGCCTAATGGTTATTTTACGTAAACCTCCTCTTCCAATTCACCATTTAGAAAAAGCACTTTTAACATCCATTTGATAAAATTTTAAATTTGAATGTGCTGCAAATGCTAGAAAAATTCTTATTGCTTCTAGTCTTACAACTGGAGCAAAAGTTTCATCATAGTCAATGCCTTCTTCTTGTGAATATCCTTTTGCCACCAATCTTGCCTTGGTCCTTATGACATTTCCATACTCATCCATTTTGTTTCTATAGACCCATTTAGTGCCAATAATTGATCTATCTTTTGGAGGTGACACCAACTCCCAAACATTGTTCCTTTCAAATTGATGTAGTTCTTCCTGCATGGTAACAATCCTGTCTAGATCGAACAAAGCTTCTTCAATCTTTTTGGGTTCATTTTGAGAAATAAAACATGCATACAAGCATTCATTTATGGTTGCCCTTCTTGTTCTCACACCTTCACCAAGATTTCTAATAATTTGATCTGCAGTGTGAGCCCTATTCCATTTTTTTCAAGGACTACACCTCTTGTATTGGAGCTTGTTTCCTCCTGATTCAAGTTATTTGTATTTGATATTGATTCTTAAGAGGCTCCCCCTGAATGCATGCCAGAGTTGTGAGGAGCATTCTCAAGTTGAATGTGATTGAAATCCTCAAAATTTATCTCTCCCTCTATCTCTCTTCACCACATGAAATATCCACATTTGAGCTTTCATGTGCATTTTTATCATTTTCATTTTCAGATACCTCCATTTCCCATTCATTTTCAAATCTCAGGGTGTCACAATTTTCTTCTTCAAGATTCATGGTAGGGAATTTGAAGTCATCAAAAGTCATATTTATGTTTTCCATTACTTTCTGTTGATCAATCACATATAATTTATAGATAGTCTTGTCCAAGGAGTATGCTACAAAAATTCTTTTATATGCCTTGGCTTCAAATTTTCATAGATGATCATCATCATCTTTAGGAACAAAACACTTTGCTCCAAACACATGCATATACTTGACAAATGGTCTTCTGTTTGTCATGATATGATAAGGAGTCTTTCCAACTGATTTTGTGATGAGTGTAACATATAGTCCTGACAGCCTCAGCCCAAAAACTAGTTGGTAGACCTTCTTCTGCTAACATGGTTCTTACAACTTCAATCAAGGTTCTGTTCTTTCTCTCAACAACTCCATTTTGTTGTGGAGTTCTTGGATCTGAGAATTGGTGAGTAATTCCATTTTCTTTGTAGAATTTACTCAATACAAAATTTCTAAATTATGTTCCATTGTCACCCCTTATAGCCACAATAGGTGTTGGACCTTTATCCAGTCTCCTCAGATTTTCAATGATAAGTCCAAGAGCTTCATTTTTTGAGTGCAAGAACTCCACCCATGTGTATTTTCAAAAATCATCAACCATGACAAGTGCATATCTCTTCTTGGACATTGACATAACATTTACTGGTCCAAACAAATCTATATGAATTAATTGTAGGGGCTTTGTGATTGAAGTGAATTCTTTACTCCTGTGACTAGATCTCTTCATCTTTCCCTTTTGACATGTCTCACATAATCCTTTCTATACAGAATTAAAGTGAAGGAAAGTCTTTCACTAACTCTCTTTTGACTAGAGAATTAAAATTCTTGAAGTTCAAGTGAGACAGCCTCTTGTGCCAAACCCAACTTTCATGCTAAGAGGCTCTGGTGTAGAAATAACATATTTTGTCCTTGTTTGCAAAGTTCAAGTCAGCTACAAACATGTTTCCCTTTCTTACTCCTTTAAGAACATTTTCTTTGGTTTTTCTGTGAGATATGAAGCACATTTTTTTTTATCAAACTCCACCTTCAAATTCTTGTTACAGAATTGAGTGATGCTTAACAGGTTATGCTTCAATCCATTTACCAAAGCTACATCTTCAATGACAACATTTCCATGAATCAATTTACCATATCCCATAGTGAAACCAATGTTGTTATCTCCAAAGGTCACCATTGGGCCAACCTATTCCTTGAATTGTGAAAGCAGGGCCTTGTAACCAGTCATATACCTTGAACATTCACTATCCAAGATCAACATAACTTTCTTCATCTTACCTGTGCCCTGCAATCAAAACAAGATTAAGTTTTCTTTGGTACCCAAATTAAGTTAAGTCCTTTTTACTTAGTCATATAACTACTATTCTTCTTTTCAACAGTCCTAGATGTCTTTTCATGCATAATATTCTTTTTCTGATGTTCAGTTTTAGCTTTATTAGAGCTATCTGAGCAAGTAGAATTTTTAGGTGACATGGAGTGTTTTCTTCATTTAGTTGGACTAGTGGATTTTGGGCTAGCAGTATTGTTGTTTCCATTTTGACTGATACATCTATCAATAAGTTGTTTTCTTAATCTAAAGCATGTGTACATGACATTCAGGTTGCATGGCGTACAATCAAATTTGTCACATAATTTATGATCATCATGCATCAAAGGTTTCACATAGCCATAAGCAAATTCAGCATTATCAACAACAAGTTTCTTGCACACATGAGTAAGATAATTTGTTGAACCACAGTTTTTACAAATGTTTCTACGAGAATTTTGAACAGGTGCATAATTTTTGTGTTTGTTAATGCCTATTTTCCCATTCCTATTTGCCTTTTTCTTTTTAATATGCATGGAGTCATTTTTCTGAACATTTTCCTTGATGTCATTGCTTGTGACATCTTCCTTCCTTTCAGGTTTAACAAAGGTGGGATTTGTCTTGACTGTTGGTTTATCTATTTCAATAAAAGGCATATCATTCTTCACTCCTGATTCATCCTTATCATTTAATATTGCTTGATGATTATATTGTCTTCATCAAATTCAACAATTCCCTTTTTAAAAATTGGGGCTTTAACATTTTTAAAAATATGAGGATTTTCAGGAAATTCAGTTTTCTTGCCTTTTGTTGATATAGACTTTTTCTTCTTGAGATTTTCATAGTCAAATCCAATTTCAACCTTGATTTCTTTCATGAAGTCCTTGTAGAACAACAGATGAGTTCTGATAAGATTTTATTTTCAATTCATTTTCAGAGATTTGATCTCTTAGAAACTTCTCAATTTGTTCCAAGCAAGTAATTTTATTTTTCAGATAATCATTCTCTTGTTCCATGGATTTCATGTTTACCAAGGACAATTCTATGTGTTCATTCTCGATAGTTAGTTCATCATTATCTTTCAAGAGTCTATCAATTTCCTTATAAGTAGCATTCATACTGATATGTATGTTAAACATTTCAACACTTAATTCTTCCACTGTTTTCTTGTATTTCGATTTTGACATTTCAATGGAAGTTAGAATTGGTACCTGATTTGATGAGGTAGATATTTATTCATCTGATTTGGCCATGAGTGCCAAATTTCCATATTCCTCTTTTTCATCTTCATCGGAATCATCCCAGCATTTACCTTCAGCAATGTATGCTTTACTAGTTTGCTTTTTCAGCAATGCCTCATACTTGGCCTCCAATTCTAAGTATTCTTTGTCTTTTCTGGCTATTTTTGGATTCCTACACTCAGTAGCAAAATGTCCAAATTCATCACAATTAAAGCACCTTATTTTTTGCCTTTCCACAGACCCAGTTTTGTAACCTCCCTTAAAATTGCTCTTTGGTGCTTTGCCTTTGCTTGAAGAACCAAAGTTTGGTTTTGGCTTGAAGCTCTTGTTTTTCTTGAACCTCAAGTTTCCAAACCTTCTAGCCATGAAGGCCAGAGACTTGTTATCCATGCCCTCAAGATCTTCAATGGTGTAGAATTCATCATCATCAGATTCTTCCTTGACAGGTTCTTTTTCTTCAGTGTCTTTTTCAACACCTTCCTCACTTTTCATCCTTTGACCTTGAGCCAACTCTTGCCATCTTTCCTAGTTCTTTGACAATTAGAGCACTAGAGACATTTTCCATCTTACTTCTGTGTCCCAGAATAGACTTCTTTTGAAAGTATTTTAGTTCATATGTCTTTAGTATCCCATATAAAGTTTTCAGTGGAAGTTTTGCTAAATCTCTTCCTTCCCTGATAGCTGCAATTTTATGTCCAAGTTCTCAGGAAGAGTTAGCAAAAACTTCATGTTTTTCTCTTTTGTTTCATATGCCTTCCCATGTAACTGGAGTTCATTGATCAATTTGTTAAACCTCTCAAAGACCTCAGTTATGCTTTCATTTGGTTTTGACATGAAAGCTTCATATTGTGACACCAACAGTTGTCTCTGATTTTCTCTTACTTCAGTTGTGCCTTCACATAACAGCTCTATGATTTCCCAGATATGCTTGGAGGTAGTGCAGTTGACAACATTGTTGTACATAACCATATCTAGTGAGTCAATCAGGATGAGCATAAGACTGTTGTCAAGAGCTACCTTCTCTCTTTCAGTATTAGTATACTGGGATGGATCCTTTGGTACCTATGTGGCTGATGTCACCTATGAGCTACTAGTTGTTTCAAGAACTAATGTCACATGCATGAAAGGTCCATTTTTTAGAATCTCAGGATACATGTAGTTTGTAGTTTTGATGAAAGTGAGCATCTTTTTCTTTCATAAGATGTAGTGTTCTTTGTCGAATTGAGGAATCTTGATACTATTTAGTTTTTGAGAACTCATTCTTGATCTTTAAACTATTTGTATGTTAACAGCCTGCTCTGATACAACTTGTTAGGAATGAGTTTGTTGAAAACTATGCAAGGGGGTGAATGTATAGTTGAAATCTATTTTTTGATTTGACTTTGATTAAATAACTTATCAAGTATTGTAGCTTTATTTATCCTTAACAGTGTTTGAATGAGATATATAATTTCAGTAAAACACACCACAGATAAATATCAATCTATTCTTTTTATTAGAATGATTTACTACAATCTGAGAATGTGATTGTAATTCTCAGCTTCTTGCTCTTGAAAGAAAGACAATGAAAAATACAATTTTTCTTCACACTGTTTAGTAAAGCTTTCTTCTAACTATATAGACACAAGTTTTGTTTGCACATGCTCTCACTAGACAGACATGCTAAAACTAGAAACAGACAAAAGATGTTTTACATTTGACTACCATCAATTTCTAGCTAACACCAATCTATGACAGTTTTTTCATTCTACTTTATTTCTTCTGTCTTTGTCTTCTCTTCTTTTCTGGCATCATTGTAGACTTGTCATTATCTTCAAAGGATAGTCTGTCCTGATCATGACAATGCTTTAGATTATTTTTCTTATGCTTCTGCAAATTTCCTTAAAACTAGCTGTTTGAATCAACTGAATACTCAACTCCTTTATGCTTCGAGAAGTCAGTCTTTGAACTGTTTAATCAAGTACTTGGGAGACTTATCGATTGATCTTTAACTTGAGACTTCTTGAGTGTATAGACTTCTCGATTGGTATGTCTATTGATGACTTCTCGATTAGACTATACTTCTCAATTGAGTTAGACTTTTCGATCAAGCTCAATTTCACACTTCTCGACTAACTTGCTTTACAGACTTCTCGATTGGGTTACTCAGCTGACTTCTCGATTTGTTTAGCTGGACTTCTCGAATGAAAATTCCTTGATATTTCTCGAATAACTCTATATTCATGACTTCTCGACTGAGTAGACTTCTCGACCAGCTTGAATTCATGACTTCTCTATCAAATGTGACTTCTCTATCAGTAAAATGCCTTAGAGACAATCTTCTTCTGCAAATCCTTATTTGATGTAATACTTTATTTTCCTAATACATGATTCACAGAATCTTCTACCAAAATAATTGTTTTTGATATTACTTATTCAAAATTGGAAATGCATTAAAAAAAGCTTCTAACTGCTAATGCATAATTAAAATAACCAAGTCACTATTTAATATATGAAGCATTTGAATGTTACAATAAGACAAATAAATATAATAATGGTTGGCTTGATTTGGTCCAACAACATAAAACTCATAAATCCTTGAAAATTAGTCGAAGGTCAAGTTTCTATAATACAAGCTTGTGTAAGATACACCAAGTTCTAAATACTCCATGTATTGTATGCTCCATAAATGCAATAATTTTACATATGAACTAATTGAATCTTTTTCTTTCGCCTTTCCATTGCATAGCTGGTAACATATATAAGACAATTGTTTAGCTAACTAAACAAATATAATGTTTTATAATAATGATACTGTTGGTGAGATTATGAAGCCGTATGAATTGTAATCGTGATAACTCAACACTAGAACATGACATGTAAATAATACTATGTCTACACGAAAATTAAGAAGAAATGAAGGTAATGCAGATATAGTGAATTAAGACATTAGAAAAAGTTTTGAAGTCTACTACAAGTCTCTGAAAGAAGTTCATTAATATGTTCAAGCCTTAGCTAAGAATAATGTGTAAAGACTTTCAGGTTTCAGAAGTTTTGAAGATTCAGTATAAAGTGTCACTAAAAGATTTCAGTGTATTAACATTGATTAAAGATAGAAAGTGTTCAAAGCGTAGGAATCTAGAAGAATTGAAGACATGTTAAAGATAAAGGATTAAGAAGACAACTGCAGTCTTGGAGTTATACTCATTGAAAGAAGTTCAGTTATATGTTAAAGCGTCAGTGAAGAACAAAGAATGAAGTATTCAAGATTGTGGTAATAATGGAGACGTTGTCGAAGTACCAGAAAAAATTCTAGTGAAAGTATTATGTTTATTGACAGTTAGTGTTCAAAACAATGAAGTTGCTACAAACTTAACAATATATGTAAGGCTATAATACGAAGACCTGGATCAAAATTGAGAGGCATCTGTCATGACTGGAGTAAGAAGAAATATTTTATACACACCCATACCTTGTTTCTGGTCAGATATTAGGATTCGGTTCTTTAATAAAAAATATTCAGGGCTCGTAGATATATCACTCCCTACGGACTCAGTTTTTCCTTGTACTAATTTAGATATATTTGTATATGAATTGTGCCTTATATTTTTGTGTTAGTAGCGTAGAACTCATTTTGTTCTTCGGGAACTAGTTATATTTTTAACTGGGTGTAACAACTTCCGGGTATATATATAAAAGATATATTCTCCAAATCTTGTCCCGTTTATTTTCTTGCTAATTTTCTTGAACCAAATTAATTTATCCATACACACAGAAAATTAGTAAGCAGCTCCCCTAAGCACTACAAATAGCCAAACCCACTCTAAAGTAATAATTTATTTATCCACAAATTCATAAAAGAATTTAAATTACTGTTAGTATCGTATTCAACCCTCCTTCTATGATACTTGGGGACCTAACAGATACTCCACAGAAGCATAATTAAAATATGTTAGTAATCTTTATATGAAAAAACCACACAAACATAACTAAACATCACGCGTACATACACATACATAATCTATATAAGCAAAAAAAATCACGGATTGAAAACAAATAATATACAAAAACTCATAAAACAGATATACTTAAATTGATACCAAGAATACATAGGTTATGTTTATGTTTAAATCTATATACCTGATTTGATATTTGATGATGAATTTATTGATGGAAACTGTTCACCAGCCACAGTTGGATATCTTTTAATATCCAACTAATCCATCTTCTACCGTTAAAAAAGAAATCAACAGCTAAGATTTAAAAAAAAGCCCATTTTTTAGAGTGTATGGGCATATTTTTTTAATTCTCATTTTACCCTTTTAAAGTTACGCTCTATTATATGTCTCCCGAGAATACACACCTTTATCTCCCAGAAACACACTTGTTTTTTATCATACCATTTTTTTAGAGATTTCTATGAGATCTCTAAAACACATTTCAACTTTGCTCATTTCATAATCCAATATACTTTAAGCTATCTAATACCCATTTTTTNTGGACTTCTCGAATGAAAATTCCTTGATATTTCTCGAATAACTCTATATTCATGACTTCTCGACTGAGTAGACTTCTCGACCAGCTTGAATTCATGACTTCTCTATCAAATGTGACTTCTCTATCAGTAAAATGCCTTAGAGACAATCTTCTTCTGCAAATCCTTATTTGATGTAATACTTTATTTTCCTAATACATGATTCACATAATCTTCTACCAAAATAATTGTTTTTGATATTACTTATTCAAAATTGGAAATGCATTAAAACAAGCTTCTAACTGCTAATGCATAATTAAAATAACCAAGTCACTATTTAATATATGAAGCATTTGAATGTTACAATAAGACAAATAAATATAATAATGGTTGGCTTGATTTGGTCCAACAACATAAAACTCATAAATCCTTGAAAATTAGTCGAAGGTCAAGTTTCTATAGTACAAGCTTGTGTAAGATACACCAAGTTCTAAATACTCCATGTATTGTATGCTCCATAAATGCAATAATTTTACATATGAACTAATTGAATCTTTTTCTTTCGCCTTTCCATTGCATAGCTGGTAACATATATAAGACAATTGTTTAGCTAACTAAACAAATATAATGTTTTATAATAATGATACTGTTGGTGAGATTATGAAGCCGTATGAATTGTAATCGTGATAACTCAACACTAGAACATGACATGTAAATAATACTATGTCTACACGAAAATTAAGAAGAAATGAAGGTAATGCAGATATAGTGAATTAAGACATTAGAAAAAGTTTTGAAGTCTACTACAAGTCTCTGAAAGAAGTTCATTAATATGTTCAAGCCTTAGCTAAGAATAATGTGTAAAGACTTTCAGGTTTCAGAAGTTTTGAAGATTCAGTATAAAGTGTCACTAAAAGATTTCAGTGTATTAACATTGATTAAAGATAGAAAGTGTTCAAAGCGTAGGAATCTAGAAGAATTGAAGACATGTTAAAGATAAAGGATTAAGAAGACAACTGCAGTCTTGGAGTTATACTCATTGAAAGAAGTTCAGTTATATGTTAAAGCGTCAGTGAAGAACAAAGAATGAAGTATTCAAGATTGTGGTAATAATGGAGACGTTGTCGAAGTACCAGAAAAAATTCTAGTGAAAGTATTATGTTTATTGACAGTTAGTGTTCAAAACAATGAAGTTGCTACAAACTTAACAATATATGTAAGGCTATAATACGAAGACCTGGATCAAAATTGAGAGGCATCTGTCATGACTGGAGTAAGAAGAAATATTTTATACACACCCATACCTTGTTTCTGGTCAGATATTAGGATTCGGTTCTTTAATAAAAAATATTCAGGGCTCGTAGATATATCACTCCCTACGGACTCAGTTTTTCCTTGTACTAATTTAGATATATTTGTATATGAATTGTGCCTTATATTTTTGTGTTAGTAGCGTAGAACTCATTTTGTTCTTCGGGAACTAGTTATATTTTTAACTGGGTGTAACAACTTCCGGGTATATATATAAAAGATATATTCTCCAAATCTTGTCCCGTTTATTTTCTTGCTAATTTTCTTGAACCAAATTAATTTATCCATACACACAGAAAATTAGTAAGCAGCTCCCCTAAGCACTACAAATAGCCAAACCCACTCTAAAGTAATAATTTATTTATCCACAAATTCATAAAAGAATTTAAATTACTGTTAGTATCGTATTCAACCCTCCTTCTATGATACTTGGGGACCTAACAGATACTCCACAGAAGCATAATTAAAATATGTTAGTAATCTTTATATGAAAAAACCACACAAACATAACTAAACATCACGCGTACATACACATACATAATCTATATAAGCAAAAAAAATCACGGATTGAAAACAAATAATATACAAAAACTCATAAAACAGATATACTTAAATTGATACCAAGAATACATAGGTTATGTTTATGTTTAAATCTATATACCTGATTTGATATTTGATGATGAATTTATTGATGGAAACTGTTCACCAGCCACAGTTGGATATCTTNGAGAGGCACATGTGACATAGAGTAAAAAAATATATTATACACGTACAAATACAAACATAAAAAGTACATAAAGATTGAGCGAAAGTTAAAAGACGAAGATGAAGAAAAAAAAAGTGAGAATGTAATGAATAAGAAAAAACAAATTATACCAAGAGTATAAGATATACATATAAGATTAAAATTATTTATGGAAAGATATGCTTGTTTTCCGAATTTGAATTAATGATGACGTGATTTTAGGATATGTTATTGTCCTAAACATAATTAACGCTAAAATGTAATAATTTATCTTTATAATTATAAATATATTAAATTAAAATATTAGTCATTAGAGGATGGAAGATTAGTAATTAAGATGAGAAATAAATTGTGGGTTGGGTAATTAAGATGAGAGATATATTATTAGTTGATTGATTCACATAATATGGAAAGTTTTAATTTTAAATTTAATTGTTAATTACAAAAAACATGGAAAGTGGGTAAAAAATTTAAATTTTATGGTTAAATATTTTTACTCATGGATAAAAAAATATGGATAGTCTGCGGGTCATCTCAAAATGTATGAGAAGCTAGTATAAATTCCGATCCATGAGTAAAAATTTGAATATGTGCATAATTCATGCATATTAAATTATTATAATATCCGAGAATTAAAATAAGAATTTAAATATTTAGAAGGATAAAATAGAAATTTATAGGAAAAATTATTAGCAGCTATTAAGAATATATAAATACTCAAGTTTTAATTTTTTTTCTTGCAAAAATACTATCATTTTTTAAAAAATTTGGTAAAAATACGTTTTGCAACTCAAATTTTAGAAAATATTTACGAAAATACGTTCTACAACTTTGTTAGGTCCCAAATAATGTGTGGTATTACCTAGAAGGGGAGGGGGTTGAATAGCTTAATACCTTTTTTTTATAATTTAGAGCTTGGCATTTTTAATTTTTTTGTCTATTTTTAAAATCTTTACTAGTCAACTACTTTACTAGTCAGCTTAATCCCTCAAAATACAATAACAAAACTACTTGATTTATCTTGGAACGTAACTCTTTGTTACTTGCTCACAATCAAAGTAGAACTCCTACGAGCTAGTCTTAAAGCGCAACTTCTTGTTACCTCTTCATAGACAAGTAGTAACCCTTACAATCTTATCTTGGGGCGTATCTTCTCGCTACCTCCTCAAAGATATGTAAAACCCATGTGTAGACTATGTTGCTCTACACCTTTGTAGGTCTTGGATCTTAGTTCTTAGGTCTTGGGTCTTTCCTTTTCATCATGGTGCAAAGACACCCAACTTTCCATTGGCGTGTCTAAGACTTGGTTCTTAGAACAAATATCACCTCACTTCACTTCACCTCACAACAAAGTCTAGATGTAACATCCCATATTTTTATTAATATATTTAGGTATATTATTTAATATTAGGAATAATATTAGTGAATTATTATTGATTTATTAGTTATACTTATTTTATTATTAGAATATTTTAGAAGATATTATTAGCAATAAGAGAAAAAGCAAAAAAAAACAATAGATAAAAAAGAAAAGAAAAAAGAATAAGGGTTAGGATTTAGAAAAAGAATAGATATGTAAAAATAGTTGGGCATCCATGGAGAAAAAGAAAAAAAAAAAAGAAAGAGATAAAGGGAAGAAGAAAGGGTGGTCAAAGGGATGACTGATAAAATAGGATTCTTATGACTATGACATCTAAATTTCTTGTGGTTCATATTCTTTGATTTTTCAAGGTACGGATACATTCTACACACTCTCTTTGTTATCGTATCATTAATGTATGAATATTTTCGTTATACTCTCTATCTTTTTATGACTCTATCCAATTCGTTTGTTTGATCTCTTGATAATCTAATTTCTTATTAAATTCGTATCTAATTCATTATTTGTCGGATTATTACGATTTTATCGTACCTGGAAAGATATTTTGATTATCTACAATTTCTGTTCTTTATGTTTTCTGAAATTCTGTTCGTAACTATGTTGAAATCTGCCGTTTATGCAATCTGATGTGTTAATTTAAGTTTATATGCTGTAACTTCAAATATTCATAGTAAATTGAAATTGTATTAAATTTTTGTGAGTAATATCATTCTGAAAAAATTTATTCGAGCTCTTCGTTCTTTGTTTATATTCCTCTGTGAAATTCTGCGATCTTCTTGTCGTAAATATCAAAATACTACTATAATCAGGTGTTAATTCTGTTCTGACAGCTCATATTTGTTTGTTTTCTGCATTCGTTAATTCTCCGTTTTTGACGAGTCTTATCATTCTCTAAAGATTTAAGAATTGTCTACAAGTTTCGTGTTTTATGCATTTACATTTGAGATCATCTTTATAGAGTAAATTGACTTTCTCTAAAATTGGTCAGGTCTGATTTGTTTTGTATAATCTAATTTATATGATATTTGAGTTGGTAATATTCGACTAAGTTATTTTCGATTGATTTGTGATATATATATTATTATTAGACTTCTTTTCGAGTAAGCTATATGTAAGACTGACATAAGTTATTTGTGATTATATTTTGATTTGGGAGATATTGTAAGAATCCGTCGTGAGTGGATTAATCTCATGCTATGGTACCTCCTATAAGGTGTATTTAAATAGTATGGGCGTGCCGCCGGAGTTATGAGACATGTTAGTATTGGTGTCCTAGAGGCAATACGTTTAATTTTTATTGAAAACAATTAAGAATTATGTTATGTAATTATTTAATTATTATTTCTTATGTCTTTATTTACTGCATCATAAATTGAAAGAATAATAAATGTCCTTGAAATATTAATACGTAATATAAGTCTTTAAGTATGTGACTTAAAAATGAGATTATATGAATAGTATCTTATTCCTAAAATTCCCTAGTCAAGTATTATTATTTAAGGACAATAATAATGCAATAAGACTAGTATGTTTGTTGACGGATGACCACATCTCATTGGTCATAGGTATGGTGATACTAAAGTCAAGAACATAAGTGTATGTATCAATACATGACACTGGAAAGACCCGCCGTGAGATTCTACATGTTAATAAGTGTCATAAGAAATCTCACTGTGATAATGATGTAATGATCCTCTGACTTGAAATCATTATATTTCTATACGAGAATTAATATACTTTGATTACACTCAAAGTTACCTTTAACCGGGTAATGATAAAGGTGTACATTGGGTATGCTATGAATCGTATGAGGAATATGAATGATAGATATAGGATTTAACCCTCCAATTCTAGGAGTGATATTATTGGCCTCTTGATTGAGTGAGACTATGAAATGCATGGCCATGCTCAAATATTGATTTGTTTAAATAGTCTACTCATTGATCAAGGAAACCGAGATTAAACGTTGAAGAGGATGACACTATACATGCCTCGAGTTTGATCTATAATATAAGGTTAAAGGGATTATATTACATGGAACATTATTCACGAAAGGTTTAATTGAATCACCAATTATTATTGTTACTTGGGTAGCAATGATGTATTACTAGATGCCGCTCATTGTTTATAATTTTATTATTAGATAATAAAATTATTGCCAACGTAATAATAACCTAAAGGGTCACACACAAAGAACGTCAAAACGGAGGTTTATTTAAATTACGAATTTAAATATATTATTTTTTATTCGAATTTAATTATTGAATTAATTAAGTGGGACTTGATTAATTATATTAGAATTCAGATTTAATAATAATAATAACCCAAAATCAGAATGGGTTTTGGAAACCACATGGATTAGGGTTAGGCCCAAAATCTCTCTCCCCTGTATATACATAATGATGTATAGTATTAGGGTTTAATCATCAGATTTCGATTTTTAGAGAAAACCCTAGCTGCTGAACATCAAGAGAGGCTAGAGAAAAGAAGAGAGAGAGGAAGAGGCAAGCAATTCGGCTAGTACCGACTCCGGTGATCATTGGACGATCGGGCATTCGTGTGGACTTCTTTAGAGAGGATATCTTTGCAACAAAGGGCTGCTGTGATTCGTTTTTCTAGACCTCTATTAAACATCATACGGAAAGTTTTGTTAAGGTACAGACTTCTTCACCATAATCATCCAAAGTTATACATGGATCCTGCGGTAGGGTTTCATTTTTTATTGTTTTACGTTTTATCCACTGCGTTTTCATATGATTTTGAATATATGATATTCATGTGTTGTATAATCATGGGATGATTGTGTGTATTGCTGTATGTATATGATACATGTTTGTTCTTGTTATGGGAATCGTATTCGATACGAATTCTAAAACAGCTTCGGTAGATTTTCTGAAATATGTGTCTAGTGTTCGATTTTCGCAAATGATATGTGTTTTCTGACTGGAATCGTGTCACTGAGCAATACGGACATAGTCATATTCGCGTCTGTAAGCCATTTGATGACGTTACAGGCCCCGAAATGGCGATTTATTATTTTCTGAAATTTATTTGATTTTCTAAAATT